>CAUYRT010041419.1:0-66599 GCA_963574885.1 Lepilemur ruficaudatus
TGTGGTGGACACTTGGTTCCAGTGTTTTTTCCTTTCCCAGTAATCCTTCAGGAAACATACCTGTTCTTGCCTCTATGTGCACAGGTAGGAGCGTCCCTGGAGGGGAGATTCAGGGAAGCAGAACTGCCAAGCTGTGGGCCACGCACATTTTCATGTTTAATAGATAATGTCAAATCATCTTCAGAAATGATAGATTAAAAATAGCATCCTCTAGTTTTAACTTGCATTTCCCTGATTACTAATAAGGCTAAGCAGCTTTTCATTGGTTGTATTTATTATGTATTTACATTGGCCACTTGTGTGCCTTCATCAATCAATTATTCAGTTTACTCTTGAGTTGTCCGTCCTTTTCTTCGTAAATGTTTACTCCTTTTATATATTCTAGATGTTAATCCGTGGTTTCTTACGACTGTTGAAAACATTTTCTCCTGGTCTGTGGCTTGGCTCTTTTTTTTTGAGACAGAGTCTCACTGTGTTGCCTGGGCTAGAGTGCCTTGGCATCAGCCTAGCTCACAGCAACCTCAAACTCCTGGGCTCAAGCGATCCTTCTGCCTCAGCGTCCCGAGTAGCTGGGACTACAGGCATGTGCCACCATGCCCGGCTAATTTTTTTTCTATTTGTTTTTAGTTGGCCAATTAATTTCTTTCTATTTTTAGTAGAGACGGTGTCTCGCTCTTGCTCAGGTTGGTTTCGAACTCCTGACCTTGAGCGATCCGCCCACCTCGGTCTCCCAGAGTGCTAGAATTACAGGCGTGAGCCACCACGCCCGGCCCTGTAGCTTGTCTCTTAATTTTTTATGGTGGCTTTCCCCATGCAGAGCTTTTAAAATTTCATTTAGCCCAAGCTATTCATCTTTTCCTTCTGGCTATTGCTGTCTTAAGGTGTTTAGCTCTACAATATAATACATTCTACTCTATTTACATCTGTTTTAGAGTTTCGGTGAGTGTTTAATCTATCTGTGACTTATTTTTGTAAGTATTAATAGCTAAGAAGTTAGCTTTTTTACATCCCAAATAAATGGGCAATTGTCCCAACTGTACTGAATATTTTATCCTTAGCCCAGGTGATTTGAAAAGATGACTGTGGCTTCTCCTCTGGTTTCTTCTTAAGCTGTGCTTTTTATTGACAAATAACCCATGACCAGATTATCTGCCTCATGTTTATCTCTGTTCCCCACGGCCGCATTTCTGGTGAGCTTTCCTCGTTCGTTTCCTACAACCTGAAATAGAGTTTCGGCATCATTGATCCTGCTCTTCATCCTCTCTAATGCCAATTTTTTTCCTTTTTCTTTTTCCTTTGAGACAGAGTCTCACTCTGTTGCCCGAGCTAGAATGCCATGACATCAGCCTAGCTCACAGCAACCTCAAACTCCTGCGCTCAAGCGATCCTCCTGCCTCAGCCTCCCGAGTAGCTGGGACTACAGGCATGCACCACTATGCCCGACTAACTTTTTTTCTATATATTTTTAGTTGGCCAATTAATTTCTTTCTATTTTTAGTAGAGACGGTGTCTCGCTCTTGCTCAGGTTGGTTTCGAACTCCTGACCTTGAGCGATCTGCCCGCCTCAGTCTCCCAGAGTGCTAGGATTACAGGCGTGAGCCACCACCCCCAGCCCATTTTTTTTTCTATTATCTGTTTCGTATCCTTGATTTTTTTCTTCTCTTTTTATTCTCAACTTAGAAAAGATTGTATCCCAGTCTTCAATGATCATAGCTCTTGTTTCATAGATAATATTTTGTGCATATGTGTGGGTACGTCTTTGAGGACACGAAGCAAGTGTGTTTTAAGCTCATTTCCATAATAAACCCTTTTCAGTGCTGTACTTTTTCTTTGCTTCTACAGAGTTTCTCTCCTTTTATTGTACAGCAATTTTCTTTGAAATATTCTATGGGGTCCCCCCCCCCAGTTTATTCTTCAGAGAGGAAAGATCTGTCCTAGTTTAGGAATTCCAGGTCACAAAATGGGTGGTGCTTCTTGGTCTTCCTCTTTGGTGGCAGTCGAGTTCCAAACTTGGTTCTTTAACGAAAGGTGCCACTCAGTTTAAATGTGGCTGCTGGCATCAAATGTGATTAGCAAGCACAGATTGGGTACGGTTCTGGAGAAGACACTCTATTATCCCATCTTCTGATGGTGGGAGGATTGTTCATTTCTGGCTCATCTGACGCAGTCTGAACTCTTTTCTTGACTAGAACAATTTAGAAAAACCGGAATTCTTAAAGTACCATTCTCCCAGGGTACTTACCCTAACTGTCATATCTGAAACCGATTTCACCGCTGCAGTGGTGAATTTTATGTGTTAATTTGATGAGGCCACAGGTGCCCAGATATTTAGTCTGACATTATTGTGGGTATCTCTGTGCAGCTGTTTCTGGATGAGATAAACTCAGTAAAGCAGATTGCACTCCCTAATCTGAGTGGGCCAATATCCAAGCTCTTGAAGGCCCGAATAGAACAAAAAGCATATATATACACATATATGTGTGTGTGTGTGCATATGTATATGTCCACCCTATTAGTTCTGTTTCTCTAGGGAACCCTGATCAATACAGCATCCCAAGGAGCAGTGTTTGATGCCTTTCCTGCTCAGCAGAACACTGAAAGCTCCTTCTCTCCTCCTGAAGGATCAATGTCATTACTTTCATGACTATGGACAGGGCTTATTCTGGCATCTCCCAAGGGTCCGCCGATCTCTATAAAATAAGAGACTCAGAATTGCAAGTTGCATCGTTTGAGAGGTTTCAACTTTCCTAGACCCTGGCATCAGTATCTATTCAATGAGAAGTGTACTTAACCTCACTGGGCATCTGTCTTGCTGGGTGTCTCATGTCCTCCTGTGTGGTGGGGTTATTCAGAGCAGTCAGAAGCAGATGGGTTTCAGGAGGAGAGTGTTCATCTTAACCCAGCAGGAAAAGCTGGGAGAGCATCAGAAGTGATGTGTCAGAATCACCTGGATTCTGGGTGCTGGGCCCCACCCCCGGAGTCTCTGGGTGGGGCCTGGGTGTGTCCATTTCTAACAAGTTCCCCACCGATGCTGACGGCTCTCTGCGTGAGGATTCAGGGCGACGGGGAAAGGGATAGAGCCAGATGATCACCCAGCAGAGGGCAGGTGGGAAGGGAGAGCAGGGCTCGGGCCATGGGCAAAGCCAAGATGCAAAGAGCCTGTTTGCACTGGAGGCCAACCTCTGGACGTGGAGGTTATTGAGACGTTGTTTCTCGGACTTAGCTCCTTTTATCAGGAGACAGGAGCTATGTGAAATTGAACAGATAAGACACATCACAGAGCTCAGATGGGGGAGTATGTCATCTCTGGCTTAGAACGTGTAATGTTTCCAATAAATTATAGATCCTTCGGTTAAGGCAGAAGTTGACATAAGATGCTATTTCTTCCCTGCTTTGGACAAATTTCTCGGTGACGATGATGATGCCATTTCACGATCTTTTCTTAGTCGAGCCAGGTTTTCTTCCTTTTCTCTCCTTCTGCCCTTCCCACCAAGTGTGATCGTTCCTTCCGTTGTTCCAGCCCATTTAATATTAATCCCTTTCCATCATCTTAAAAGCTTTAATTAGCTATTCTGATATTTTCCCTAAGAACTCTGGAGTCTGATTCATCAAAGTGATAACAAGAAGATATTTTGGGATTTTGGTCCAATTTAAATGACTAGATTATTTCCCCATTTGTTATTTATCTGCTTAGGGATATTCTAATGCTTGATACCAAATTTATGCTCCAGAAATTTTCTGTCCATAAGGTATTTTTTTCCAGGGAGAGTGTAGCATAAACTTAGAACCTGGGTTTTATCCTGTAGCAGCACATTTCTGAGTCATTGTAAAAGAGACAGGTAAGACGACGTCAGCCGAAATTGGCCTTGCTTGAAAACCGTTTCCCTGGGAAGAACAGATATCAGCTGTAGTGATGGCAGTGGCATCTGACAGGGGAGGAAGTAGATCACATCCTAAAAGAATCCCCACGATTCACAAATACGGCTTTTCCACCCTAGGAAAGTCAGCCCTCCCCTCGTTGTAGCCTGCCCTACGAAAGAGGAAAAGACATGTCACAGTGTGCTCCTTGTGCAAAAGTGACACAACGTTTCCAACTTCCGGGTCCGTCTCTCTAAAGGCCAGAATGCCCAGAAACATCACAGCGACTAAAAAGTCGCCAAGATCAATTCCTGAGTAATGTGCATCTTAGCTGCTTCTCTGCCGCTGTTACCCACTTCCTCTCCCTTAAATACCGCTCCAGAAAATAAAGCACACTACACAGAATCACTCACGCCATCTGCGTGCAGGTTTCAGTCACTTGTAGGAGCAGGAAAGGGACACGTGGGGGGTACATTAACATTCATGGAGAGCCTCCTGGTGCGCAGCACCCTGCTGGCAGTGAACGTGCCTCATGCCATGCCCGTGACTGTAATGAGTATAACGTGCATATAATGTCTTGCTCCACTTGAGCCCATTTTACAAATGAGGAAACTGAGGCTTGGCCTCACCCTGAGCACCTTAGCTTGGCTCTCTGGTACAGATTAAAATGATACAGGACTTATATTACTCATGATATATTAGCGTCGGGCACTGCTTACTTTGTCCTCGCGACAATCCTACAGCATTACTGTTAATATTACTATCCACGTTTGGTTGCCGAGGAACAGGAGCTTAAGTACCTTGCCCTAAGTCACAGGGCCAGGAAGACAAGAGCTAACATCTGAATCCAGGAATTCTGGCTCAAGAATCTGCACTTGTAACTACTTAACAATGCCATGTTTCTACTTAACAAAACTGTACTGTTAACTTGAATAAATGTTTACAAAATAGCACGTGGTGGAGCCAGAAATGTATGTCCGTTATATCTGCACCCAATAATTAAGAGCTGGCAAAAGGAGAAATTCAGGAAGCCCTTGTCATTCTGAGAAGTGGGCTTTATGCAGATGGGGAACATGGTTTGGGGCTCTCTGTTGCCTTGGTCAGGCTTTAGTGAAGGGTGATTGTCACACTCCCCAGTTCTCTCTGAATTGTTACAGGAATCACTTAGTAAAGACCCTTTGGACTCAGAGATGCTGGATTCTCTAGTAATTCCAACAATGAGATCATTCTTGGCCTATCCAGAAGAGCCTCATCAAGAATCAGTATGAGATTTTCTTTCCTTTCCTCTCCAAGTCTTTCTGGAGCTAGACCTGTCATCACTGCTCACTGACAGCAAAAGGAACAGGGATAAGGGTTGAGGAGGTTATATTTTGTGCCCAGACCATGGCTGTGATACCAGAAGAGGGAAAAAAAGGCCCCTTGATCATAATCGTAAATGGCCAGCGGGGCTGGACTCATTCAACCCTATTTTTTGACTCTTACAAAAGGACGACAGATTATGAATGAGATAGAAATCACAGTTGACTGTCTATAAAGAGGACTAATTACAAAGACATAAACACACAGAATCTATTTTTCTCATCTAATGAGATGATCCAAGGAAGCAGTTTTTGCTGTTCATTGGGCACTTCAAGATTGTCAGGGCTCAGGTCTCTGCAGTTCTTTTGGTCTTTCCCTCATTGTCTCAATATGGCTGCTGCAGCTCCAGCCATCAGGGGTAGGAGGAAGAAAGCAAAAGGAAGGAGGAAAAAGGGTTCCCACTAACTGAGTAAATGCCTGTTCAAGATCTTCCCCTAAAACTCTATCTACTACCTTGGCATACATCTATAAATGAGGCTGGGCACATAGCCATCCTCAACAACACAGGATGAAAGTCAGAGTGGATAAAAAGCAATCTCTGCTACAAGTTTCTATTGACTCAGGACTAGCTGTTATCAACTCTATCATCTCAGTATTGCCAAGTGTCTGTTGCCCACTGAAAAGCCCTGGGAATGTAGGGCAACGTTCACATCCTAGGTGGCTTGGACCAACGTTCTAGGAATGGGAGAGGCCAGCACAGTTCAAACTGTGAAAGACAAAGATGAACTATTCATATTGCTAAAACACTCATTTTTAAATGCAAAAGGAACACATCTTTTAATTTTTTTTTTAATTCGTGAGGGGTACACTGTGTAGCTGGCTGCTGTTTCTGTAACTGTGAGCCAGCACAGTGGTCCAGTGCATCTCTGAGCCACCCCAGCTTCTGAGAGGTCTTCCAGGAGCCATAGGAAAGAAATATTTAAAGAGGGGAAGGAGTCTGCCTCCGTATTAATCAAGGGTGAGGGAAAGAAAGAAGAAGGTGGAGACATCATTTGGCCCAGAACTCTGTAAGTTCTTGCTTTGAGGGTGTCAGAGTCCAATACCCATCCCCACGTTGCTACCTTTACTAGTTAGTACCTCGCAGAGAAAACATTAAACAACCTCTCACCACCCTAGAATTCTGGGTGTCTAGGATTTTCTCTCACTGATTTTTCCAGGAAGCATTTCAAAGCAGATAAAGAATTCAGAGTATTGTCAGGATAAAACGCAGTTGCGATCTAATGTAGTTACATTACAACCTAAATGTAATTACAGGAGGTATAACGCCAAAGTTAGGCAATGCTAGGGGTATAGGAAAGGACCTGTGGACTCCTTGGGATAATTACTTGGAGAAGTATTAATAGTGATGGGGTTCAAAGCCAGGAAATCCCCAAGAGGCCCTATTATTTATTTTTACCTGGCTGAGTGCATTAGCGCATTATCAGAGTACTCTGTGGCAAGCACAGCTTGCAGGCATCCGCGAGCACTGCAAATGGAAGCAGAGAAACTAATGTACCGGTGCATTTCCCTGGCTGGATTCCAGGCTGCGCTGCGGTTTTCTTAATTTAGAATTGACTATAAACTTGGACTTCTTGCTCTCGTGCCACCAACCATGCTGCCAGCATCCCAGGAAGAAATCGGCTAAGCCACGGGAGCAAAATCCCAGCAGCTCAGACTCATTCCCTGATTTTATGACACAAGTGTAAGAGTCCCGGTGAGGACGGATCCCGAGTCTCTGAGAGCCCAGACAGCATGGCGGCGATCACCATCAGCGGAGACGTTCGGAAGGAGCCCCCAGTGGGTCAGAGGCAGCTCATGTGACAATGCAGAGCCCCCAGTGAACCCCTGCAGGGCAGGCCCCGCAGGGCAGCCTGGCATTGCTGGCTTCAGTCATCCGGTGCCTGTGCGCAGGCTGCATGTCTGCAGTGTCGCACCAGGCGGATCCTGCCCTTCAGATGGTTAGCCCGGGACTAGACTTGGTCGTTTGGACAGTGGCAGACATGGGATTGGATATGTCCAGCTCCCTGCAGCCTCCCGAAGTGAGGTAGGAGCCGTGCGTCTCTCGCTGCTAATGCGTCAGAACCTGGGGTGGACATCTGACCAGGACGGTCCAGAGACGCGCTGATCTTGTTGGAACCAGTGCTGGGTGACTGCATCCAGTCTTTGTAGGCATGAACTGGATGGTCCTTCCCACCAAGTGAACAGAGACGCAGAAATTGCTGAGGGTCTTACAGTCCCAGAGAGAGAGAAGGACGGAGAACAGCCACCTGCCTTCCCGGGGCGGGGTCTGGGGAGGCCCCGAGTTCTGCTTCCAGTTGTCCTGCAGAGCGTGGCTGCCCTTGGGTCCTGACGGCTGCTGCCTTTGCCTTCGTGTCCTCTCAACAAGTCTTTGGCACCCCCTTGTGTCCTTCCCAAACAGCCCCTGCTTGCTGCCTAACTCCATTTGGAAGAATTTCTGTTTTTTTTTAAACAAAACGTCTCCACTGAGATAATGAAGATCCCTAGTCTACCGTTTTGTGACACAGCCTTCCCTGGCGTTTTTACCTTTAAAGGGGCATTTTTTCAAAGAAGGAGGGAAGACAACTTCAATAACTACATCACACACAAACACACACACACACCTCCCTACCTTAGTGAAGCGTAGAAAGGATATAGCCCGCATGTGATTTTACCCCTAAAACACTATCACGTGTTTCATGGTTGAACAGTGCTAGGGAAGGCGCCCATCTATAGGGCATTTGCTCTGTGCCAGGCACAACAGTAAACATTTTACAGTTGCTGATTCATTTCTGTCTCACAACAATCCTATTGGTTAGTAGCATTATTCCCATTTTACATATAAGGAAACTGAGGCTCAGCCCCGAGAGGGTCAGTCAATGCACAAGAAGACCAGCCATGCAGTCGCAGATCTCTCTGATGTGAATGTCTGAAGAAGCACCATCTGGACAACTTTCTCCATACAGTTGGCTCTGTGGGGTTTTAATACGTGACTGTTTCTGTTAGCATGCTTTTGCAGCAAGTTGCAAAAACACAAATTCTAACTGGCAGAAATGAATGGCTAGAGTCGGGGTGAACTTCAAGGTTGGGTGAGCCAGTGGCTCAACAAGAGCTCAGGTTCTTTGACCCTCTTCTGACCTCTGTGTAGATTGAGGCCGCCATGCTGTGAGGAAGCTCAGCCCATCAGAGAGGCCATGGAGGGGAGCCACAGCTGGGCATCCTAGTCTCAGAATCCTCCCAGCCCTGGCGCCAGACTTGTGAATGAACAAGCCTCCCAATGATCCAGCCCCAGCTTTCAAGCCCTTCCAAATGAGACCCCAGGTATTGCAGAGCAGAGAAAGACCGTCCCCACTGTGTCCTTTTCGAATTCCTGATCCACACAATCCATGTGCACAATAAAATGGTTAGGTTATTAGGAATGATAACCAGAACAGTGTCATTTTCATGATGGTAACAAGATGGTTATAGCAGTTCCAGACATCACATCTCAACAGCAATACCTAGAGTTTAAAGAAGGTGGCTCTCTCTCACTCTCCCCTGGCCACCCAAGAATGACAAAATGCTACCCAAGGGGCCCTCAGCAGGCTCCAAAGCATGTCTCTTTGGCCAAAATTGGGTCACATGCCCATCTGGAACAAGATGAGTCTCAGGGGACAACCTCGATGTCTGCTACAATAGTATTGACACATGAGAAAAGATTGTCCCGCTTGAATTACTGGCAAACACTAGACTGAAAAAAGTAAACTGATCTCTTAACTACAAGACTGCCCAGAAACATTTATACTAATATACGTTTTTCCTTTCCAGTAAGAGAAATCATATGCCATTATTTCTCATTCACATTTACCGTGGGAGGTTTTTGTTGTTGTTTTTGCATTGTTTTTTGGTTTTTGGGTTTTTTTTGGAAGAACACTTACTTCCTGGAACTATTTTCTACAGACCAAAATCTGGAAGAGATAATAAAATTTTATACAGCCTCTAAAGTCAGATCCATTAAAATCAGAAACATGATAAATATGCCTTTTACCACAACTGTCATTTAACATTAATCTACTAATCAGTTCAATTAAATGAGAACTCTGTCCCCATTTAAATAATGAAATTTGCACTTTAACCCCCTTGTTCTTCCTCCTGTTCCTGTGTTTTGATCTTTGTTTATGTAATACTGGGTTTAGATCCAATTTATTATGGTTAAATTATTGGTTTCTCATAGTATGCCTTCCCTTTCAAGAAGTAGCCACCTTATTTGCATTTTGTTCTATAGCCATGTTTACAGCATTTATTTTAAATTAAATTTTAGATTTGGATGATTTCAGTTCTCAGAAACAATCCCTTTATCCTCTGTTTTCCCCCATGCTTGAACTTCTTATTTTGATTCATCTTTAGTGAGTTCATGTGCACTTTAAATAATTTATTTAGGAAGGGTGGTGGATTTTATGCCTTCTGAGCTCTTGCATAGCTGATTTATATTCTGTTGCCTTGTAGATGAATCATAACCTTGCCGGGTGTCAGATTATTAAGTAAAAGCCCTTTCCCCTAAAAACTCAATGACATCTCCATTGTCCTAGAAGTTGGAGTCCAAGGACATGTCCAAGAAGGGTTTTCTTACCTTGCAGTTAACTCACTTTTTATGTGGAGATGTTTGCACAGCTTTTTAATTTATTCTTGCATTTCATACACATCAATCATCAAGATATGCCTAAGTATAGACATCATTTAAATTATGTTACCTGGTTAATATTAAGCCTTATAGATCTGAAAAGCTACATTTTCAGGAAGTGTTTTTTTTTAATCTATTACATTTTTCATTATTGCTTGTGTTCTATTTCATGACTGTTCTTTAGAAATAACAATTTTCTGTACCTCTCTAGTCTATGTTCTTCATATTATCATCTCTTCTCATATCTTTTCATCCCCAAATCCTTCTTTCTGCATGGCAGAAATAATGACATTTATTTTGCCATCTGCATCCCTGAGTCCATTTTCTCAGCTATAAATTTTGCCTTTCACTGTTTCTGTCATTTCTGCATTACTTGATCTTTAAAACATTGTTTTTGTGTACTAACTAGCTTTATTCTAATCAGAAAAGATATGTGTATGTGAATACTGTAGGGAATACAGAGCAATTGCTGTGTAAAATTTCCTTTTTTTCCTATAAATCCTTTTCAAAAGTTTGTTTTCATCAGTCTCCATAGTGTGGTTCTCCTGCAATTTTTATGTCTTGAATCTCTTTCACAAGTTTCAAATGGTGTGTTCCTTTCTTCCAGTGCATCCATCCTTTGCAAAAGAAAGATAAATAATGAGATAGAATTGGCCTTAAAATAGGATGAATCTCAGTGAGCCAGCAACGTTTCCTGAGTGTCGAGAGAGTCAGGAGTGCAGGCGTGTCCATAGGGGAGGTTCATCCCTGTGTGGTGGCTTCTCCATGAAGGGCAGAGACAGTGAACCTGGGGCCAGCTTTTCTTCCTGCGCTTTCTGTTGGACGTGACCTCTACTCCAGATCCAGGTCCAGCTGTGCATCCTTTCTCCTTGTGCTGTTTCCTACCTTCACTGTGTGGTTACTTGTGCCCTTGGAAGTGCCACGTGTGTTGACTAATGTTGCACAATGATGCTGCACAACAAACCACCCCCAAACTCAGTGACATTCCGCAAGGGGCATTTATATTGATGCTCATGGATCTGCACGTAGGTGGAGGCCCGGCTGATCCAGGCTGGACTCAGCCGGGCGGCTCTACTTCTAGAGCAAGTTGAGTCAGGTCTGTTCCATGTGTTCACTCTGGACCCAGGCAACAGAAACTCCAGGAAAGTTTTCTCATTGAGATGCCCTTGGGACAAGAGGATATGTCCAATTGCCTGTGCTCATGCCATATCTGCTAACATCTTATTGCCCAAAGCAAATCACCTGGGCAGGAATATATTCCAAAGTGGGCAAAGTATATATTTACTTTACAATATTCCAAATGATAACTCCCAGCTGTTCCCAAATGTGATGATCCACAATGGAAAAGAGCTTCAAAATGGAAGGTCCTTGGTCTACCCCATTCCTGCTCTGATGCCCTCACAGTGCCAACTCTGGTAGGGTTGGTGTGTTTCTTCCAGAATTTTCTTTGCCTTGACTCCCTAACTCCCTAGACATGACCTCTACTTGCTTTTTTAGGTGCTTATATGGGGCTAGTGATTTTGTGGCCTCTGTTATCTTATTTCTATAAAGTGTTTGTTTTTCTTTAGCTAATTAAAGTTTCATAGACAACAAATAAAATTTAGAAAGATGAGGCGGGAATGTATAATTGAATCCAGTAAATGCAGCATTCAGCAGCTTAGCCGTGTGCTCTGCTGTGATCAGAGTGGCAATGCCACCTGCCGTATCTGTGACCTGCTTATTAAAAGGGAGAGGCTATGGCTTCACCACAGTCTGGTTCCTAAAATGAAAATTTCTACCACTTGCCACGTGCCATGTTTGTGATCTGGGTACTACAACAGAGGGTTGTGATTTCTAAACTCATGCCTTGTTTATGATTTGGTGAGGTGAACAGAAGCGAGCGTGACTTACCCAAGTGCCACATTAGTGACGTGGGCACCGAACAGAGGGCCGTGTCGCTCAACCACATGTGGTATTTGTGATCAGTGACTAAAACAGAGCGCTGCACCACATTCCCACACGCCGTATTTGGGTGCCAGCTACGACAACAAAGGGGCAGATGGCTTAAACACAGTCTGTGTGTGTGATTGGGTTGGTGGGCAGAGGGCCCCGGGCCTAGCCTTGCGCTCCCATCTGGTGGTTTCCTGGATGGAGAGGGAGGTCTCTGAACTGTGCGGGGTTTCCTCTGGGAACCAAAATTGGTGCAAGGATACTCCAACTAATTTGGGGTTCTAATGAAAAAACAACCACTTTAGTTTCACTTTTAAATCTCAGAACAAAGTGCTTTAGTTTTCCTAATTTTTAACGATTGGTGCTAATATTTCTGTAGCATGCAAAGGACATACTCCTACATCATGCTCCTTCCACCACGTCTACATACTCATTTCTCTTCCCCTCTCCTTTCAGCCCGGACTCATTTTACTTTGGTCTTCTCATTCTTTATCCTCTGTTTGTTTGGTCACCTGTTTTCTTTTGTCCATTTTACATCCCGTACTTTCCATTCTTTAAGTCTCGTAATTGTCACTAGCTTTTATATAATTCCTCTTCTGGCTTTGATGTCTGCATATAATCATGGCCCATTTTGTTGAGTGTTTCCATTGGCCACGTGTTTTTCTTCGTAAGTGGGGATTGTCCTCAATGCGTTGGTTGTTTGACCCCATTTCTCGAGACAGTGTGCACTCATTCTTTTATTCCACAAATATTGATCAAGGGCTAATGCTTTCCAGGCACCGTGGGGAGAAAACTGCCCACAGGATATGGCTGCGGTCCTCAAGGATCTTAAAGTCTAATGGACAAAGCAGAAATATCAGCAGGCAATTGTCACACACTGCCATAGGTGCTGTGACAAAGCTGTGTAGAATGACGTGGCTGACGTGTGAAGGGAAGCACGTTCCATCAAAGGGAACTCAGGATGGTTTGAGGGGGGAGTGTTGAGGCCTAGAGGAGGAACTGGTTTGGAGGATATGGGTCAGAGAACGAAGTTCCAGACGGAGGGAACAGGCGGAAACCCAGAGATGAAGGACAACCTGATGGGCGGAGCAGCCGCCAAATAGCTCGGGATGCTCGGGCTGTGGGGGGTTGCAGATATCGGGGCCACGATGAGACAGGACAGAGTGGCGAGGCCAGGCGACGGTAGCACTTGGGAGATCACGTTGTGGAACTTGGACTCTATGATGGAAGAACTGGGAGTCACTGAAGGGCTTTCAGCAGGTCACCTTGGCTTTTGGGACCTTGTTTCTGAATAAGAGCCCTTAACCAGAAAGGTCACAGTCCTTGCAGGCAAGATCAATTTGAATCCAACGTCATTCATTTGCTCAGCCCGAGCAAATCCACATTTCCTTGTTTGGATTTGCAATTAGTTGCTGTTTGTCTTTTCCCTCCCCTTCAAACCCCTGTCAGAAATGGCCTTCCTCTCTATCTGGAGGTGCTCAATAAGAGTGAGTCGTCTAAGGTCACGGGTGTGGTAAAAGGAACTCTCCAGAATGAGACAAGTACCGCAGGGACATCTCATCCTGTTGCTTTGCTGAATGCCAGATGGAAGCTGTCAAGAGAAGCCGGAAAGCCTAAATGGCATTCTTTAAATGAGAAAAAAGCAGGTATGTTTTAGCCACGAGGAGCTTAAATTTCACTGTTCTCAGACAAAATTATTATTGGGCAACTTCACACCCCAGCCTGGCGTGGAGATGGATGCTACAAGCCTAACTACAAAGATGAAATTGGCTATCACATCACTAACAGGCCTATCAAAATTATGCCTTGTATTTGTATTACTTTGCATTTCTTATGAAAGACAATTAACAGTTCTTATTTTATTTGATCATCACAAAAGCTCTATGAGGTGGATAAGGCAGGTATTCTTATTACTATTGTTACTATTATATTATTAGTATTCATATTCTTTTTATTATTATAATTATCTATTAAATTGATGAGGAAATAGGTTCCAAGCTATGAAATGACCTGCCTAAGGACACCCAGTTAGTTAGTGGCAGAATCCGTCCTAGATTATGAGTCTATTAGTCCCTGAACTCAGGACATTTCCATCAACCACCTGCTCGAATGCTCCGAACCCCTATTTGCATTTATTTGCACCGGGAGACAGAGGACTCCGCTGATGCATCTCATTTTCTGGAACTGCCACCGTTGCCAACTAAGGTGTCATGAAAGAACTCAGGGCATCGGTGGCTCTTGCCTCTGTGACAACTAACTAAATGACTTTGGTGCTCCTTAACTTTTCATGTGTGGGCCACGACAGAATGACGGGTCAGGGAGCCAAAATGTATGGTGTACAAGGGACTGCACGTTTTAGAATAAAAAGAGTTCTAGCCACCTAACAGCTGCCTGTTATAAATAACATCATCTCTATTTTTCATAGGAGAAAACTAAGCAACAGAGAAGTTTAGTAACTTTTCAGTGGGTCACACAGCCACTATGTGATAGTATCTGAACAGGAAGCAAGTTCATGGACTTTTTCTCTATTTATTCTTATTAAGAACTTATTCACAGAGAGAGACAGACAGACAGATGGATGGACAGAGAGACAGAGAGACAATGGCTTCTTCATTAAGCCTTCACCTTCGTTGAGATTGATTACGCATCTTCTCACATAAAGGGAACTTCTTGGGGCCAGCAGCACAGTCTTTTGGATGCACAGAGGGGAATTTTGTCCTTGTTTATTGTCAAGAGTTGCTGTGAGGACAGGAATGTTTTTCCCCGGCCTGCGCGCCTCCCATTTTCCCACTGCGCCATCCTCAGACACTGCGACTGCAGACAGCCCCGGTGTTGAATGGCGTGGGCTCCCTGTTGCGACCTCTGCCCGTGTGCCACCTCACGTTAGGGGTGTGCTCGCAGCTGACCCTCTGGCCCAAACCGGGCAGCCCGGTAGCTGTGCCACCCGCCCCCAACAAACCACAGCTGACCCTGTGTTCAGACTCGCGACAGGGAGATGAGTTCTTTTCAGACACAGTGAGCTCTAGGCAAAGGCAAAAAGGCTTTCACTTTATAAACAGAAACCAAAATCAACCTCTATTAGATTCCAATGGCTCCTATAACAAGTTATCATAAACTTTGCGGCTTAAACAGCACACATTTACTCTCGCACATTTCAGGAGATCAGAGGTCCGTAATCGGTTTCACTGGGCTAAGGTCAAGGTGTCTTCCCCGAGGCTCAAGAGAAGAATCTGTTCCTTCCCGTCTCAGGAGGGCCCTTTAATTACATTTAGGGCCCGCCACGTGATCCAGGTGAGCCTTGGCTTCTCGAGGTCCTTAACTCAATCACCCGGCCAGGTCCCTTTTCCCACATAAGGTAACACGTTTCCAGGTTCCCAGGGACAGGATGTGGATGTCTTTGGGGCAGCCGTTCAGCCCACCACAAAACCCACTCCAGGAGGGCAGAGCGGCCCCTTCTCTGCAGTTCTCCCACGTCCTGCGCTCCAGGGGTCGGACTGAGCTGGCGTGAAGGGCTGAGGCTCGAGCGAGTTATTACCGTGGTCGGCGGCTCCCATCAGGACGACAGTTGAAATTGGGAGCAGAGAGCTGCTAATGGGCCTGCCCTTTGACCTGTCCTCCAAAACCATACCTATAATTTTTCCCGGGGGAATGGCACTTCAGCACAGCGATTATCTCCATTTTAAAAGGAGAAACGTTTTTTTCTGCTTCTTACAGTGATACAAGTTCCCCGTAGAAACGTGTGCCCTTGAGCAGGCTGCTGCCTCCTGGCCTTCACTCTCGCTGTTCCCTGTGCCTGGAATGCCCTTTCCCAAAAATCCAGGCGGATCCCCCCTCACCCTCCTGTACGCCTCTTCTCAAATGTCACCTTCTCGGTGGGACCCTCTCCGACATCTTTATTTAAAATCACAAGCCCCCACAAAACTCACCAGCCTCCTTCCTGCTTCATTTTGCTGCCTATCCCGTCTGGCCATGCGTGTATTTCCCACGTCCCCCACCTGTCCTGTAAGCCCCACGAGGACCAGGGATTCTCTCTGCTTCGTTCCCCGATGTATTCTCAGTGCCTAGAACAGCACCTGGCATTTCATAGGTTGTCAATATATAGTCACTGAGTATGTGGAAGAAAGGTATAAAGAGAAGATAAACATCACAGCCCAGTTGGGACCTGCCGTTGGGCTGTGGCTCCCTCCCTGTCACAGGAGAATGTGGCCATCAAGTTTCTGCAGCAGCATTGGGGAGAAGGAGGTACACACCCCGAATCCAAGTTCGGGTTAAAGCAGCTGAGCGTGTGGCCCTGTGGTAGGGGCAGCAGAATGCGTGTGCGCAGACCGTCCTGAGCCTTGTGTCTCGCTGCCTCGTGCTTTATCTTTGGCTATGTTATTTAACCTCTCTGAGCTTCAGTGTCTTCATCTGTAAAATGGGCATAATGTGGCCTTCACCTCTGCAGTGAGGCTTAAATGAGGCCTCATCTACTATGTGCCTGGCCCAGAGGAAGCTCTCCCCGCATCTGGCCTCTCTGACCTGTCATCAGCCAGTCTAGCTGGGAAGGAGGGACTTGGCATCTGGACGGGCCAGCCCTTTGGGCGTCCCTTCTCAGACCTGCAGCCGGAGGACCCGCCGGTGAACTCAGCTCCCAGGCAAGTTCTCTGTATCTACAGATCTTCATCTAAGAGGCAGGCCAAATTGAAGTGCAGCTCCCTCTCACCCCCACTGTAGTGGAGCACTGTCTTCCATGGGGCCCAGGCTCTGTGACAGGGCAAAAGCCACACATAGTGCACGTGACCTAGACTCCGGCTGCACCGTCTGTCGGTCCATGCATCACGGCCAGCGTTTCCTCCAGGCTGCAAGAGGCAGGGTCCTTCATCCGAGCACTCACTGATGCTGTTGGCTTGTGCTAGGGCTGCGCTTTGTAAGAAATCCTTATCTCCAGGCGCTGCAGCGCCCCTTGGCGTGGTGAGCCCCTGCACGCAGAGAGGCCCGTGGGAAGTGAGATCACAGGTGGGAACAGCAGATTCACACCTCACCTCGTCACATGCTGGGTGGGCAGCAAGGCCCCTTCAGTGTCCCTCAGCCTGGCCTGTTGGTGACCTCCTTTGAGGAGGAGCGGGAGGAGGATCACTGGTCTGAGGGGCTGTGGCTGGGGTCTGGGGCTGCTTCAGGAGCGGAGACTGGGGACACCCCTGCCTCCTGCCTTCACGCAGAACAGTGCTTTGCTCCCTTTCAGAGGGCAGAGCTTTTCAAAGTCAGCCACAGCTTCTGAGTCTGCTCCGGTAGGTCTTGTTGTTAGTGGAAAATTTCCTCCAGACTGTGGCAGCAAATAGGTGCTCAATCTTAGTTTGGGTGTGATCGTGGGTTTCCATCTTTGCCTGAGTCGCTGCTGCATTCCTGGGGGAATTTGCAGAGGCTGAGCTACGTGCCATGGCCCAATCCCCTGCCCACCCGAGCTGACCCCTTGCAGACCCAAAGAACACAGCAGGCTCCTTCTCTCTCTGTCCTCCTGTCACCCCACACCAATGAGAGAGTCCAGATGAATTCATCCCTAGCCTGGCACTCATTTTATGTTTTTTTCTTGTTTTCAGCTTGTTTTCTGTGTGGCTGGTGCATGTTCTCACGGCCTTTGCCCACTTCCCATTCCTCTGCCCACCCACTCATCTGGCCAAGCAGTCTCATCCAAAGGGCCAGCTGTGTCTGTCTCTTTGTTCTCAAAGTGGAGGGGTCTCAATACCTCTCATTTCAGTCTCACTGTTTAATTCTTCTGTGGGGAAAATTGTAGAGTGAGGAAGGACTCTGGAAGTCTCTGGTTCCACTGGTGTCCCCGGTACTGCACATCCGGACAGCACCATCACACCTCTGGGAAGGGGTCTGGGCTGCCGGTTAGATAGGAGAGACTGCGGCGCTGCGGTGCGGGGCCACGGAGCAGGGGAAGGCTCCGGGAGAAAAGTACGTACGTAGATCTAATGACTTTGCTCGGCCTTGTCACACTGGAGCTCAGAGTCCACTTAGGAAATGTCTGTGTTTTTCTGCCACACCACGATAAAAGGGTGAGATCACTCAACCATGTAGATGGGACTCCAGCTGCTCAAGGTCTTGTCCGATGCCCCAGACTATAAGCAATTCTGCTGTCTGGTTGAGAAGTTCTGATCCATCGATCTTCTGGGCAGCATTCTCTCTCTCTCTCTCTCTCTCTCTCTGTCTCTCTCTCTGTCTCTCTCTCTGTCTCTCTCTCTGTAGGGATGGTGGGGCCCTTTGTAGATGGGTAGAGAAAAGAATAGAGGTGTGAAATCCTCTGGGGCTCATTCTATCCGTCCCTCTCTCCAGAGGAGAAAGAACCGTGTCATCAAATTAATTCCACACCTTCTGTGAAAGTTGAAATGAGTTTGGATTCACTTGAAAATCTGGTCAGGGCAGATGCTGCCCCCGGCTGTGCAGGTCTCTGTGTGAATCAAGGACGAGGAATGGAGGCAAAGGCCTCCCCAGGTGGCTGGCAGCCAGTGCTGGCCTTTCAGCAGCCTGATGTTTCATCTTATCAGGAACCCAGGACTGCAGTGGGGACTCAGCACCCCTGCGGCTCCTGTCGTGGCAGGAAGACATGTTGAGTTCTCTGCTCTTCCACTGCGATCCCACAGAGCACGTGAACGCGAGAAGTCCATTGCAGAGGGCGCTCTTCCTGGCCTTCTCACAGATTTGGGGGGGACTCACAGATTTGGGGGGGTCGTTGATTGGAGAGGAAAGGCAGGTAGTCAGGCAGGAAGGATTGTACTCCGGAACAAATGGAAGACCCACATTTATTCATTTAGCAAACATCTGTCGTACATCCACTGGGGGCCAGGCTCGGTGTTAGGCCCTGGAGGGAACAGCAACATGCAACAGCTGCCCACGAAAGGCTCAGCATGGGCTGGCAGAGTCCACGTGTAAACAGGCGAAAATCATTCCCGGTGGGAAAAGCAGTGACAGCAAGTTCTGGGGACAGGCACCAATGCTGCCCCCAGAGAGGCTCTTGCAGGTGACACTGCGTATTCTTCCCTCTGAGTCAGTCTAGGACAGGGGACCCCAGAAAGGCAGGAGAAATCCTTTGACTCACTTCCACCTTTTGCACCTGATTGCTGGACACAGTGGCTGCCCAGAAGAGAAAAACAGAGGAGCCCCTGAGACAACGATCTTCTTCACCTATCAGGGCCACCGCGCCACCTGTCCTTAATCAACCCCTCTGTTTTTGTAATGCTTAGAGGCTGCGGTTCCCAGCATGCAGTCGGGCCAAGAGCAGAGCAGGAAAGCTCTGCTTGTCACCGCCGTGGAAAGCATGTTGGGGACAACATGTGCTGGGACAAGGGTCTCCTTTCTACACTAGCCCTTTATGTTCTTTTGTACAACTTGAGTGAGCATGAGAGTGCCCTGGAGGGCTTGTCTATTCCAGGGTGTGGGGACCCACCACCGGAGTCTCCGTGTCAGTAGGTCTGGTTGGGGCTGGAGAAATTTCCAATCAGTTTCTGGGTAGTGCTGGTCCAGAGAACACACTTTGAGGCTCACTAGGCTAAACTAGTCACGGATGAACAACAGGCTCCCTACCTTAAGAGAAGCACACTACCTGAGCAAGAGGCCGTCTGTATCCAACCAAGCGGCACCGGAGGAAATGCCTGCAGGGACAGCAACTCGAGCTAATGGATCTTGCATCTGGATTGTTCATTTCAGAAACAACAGCAGCGATAGCACTAGATTAATTAGAACTTAGCAGAGCCTGAGGAAAATAGACGCAGAGGAGGAGCATGCCTCTGAAAATTCACTCCGGTGAAAATGGTAGGAGAGGTCTGTTTGGTGTTCTTTCGTATTTTAATCTTTAAAGGTAATGCAAGAGATGTGGGATTTTTTTTTTTTTTTAAAGCGGCAACAATAGCAGTCTGGGCACAAAGGGAATGAACTTAAATAACCTGAATATCCAATGAACCAAAGGAAACCACAGAACTAAAATCTTTAATAGAGACACTAAGGAGAAGAATTAACCATGCAGAGAAAAATTAGGGATGTGAAATACAAAGGTGAAAATTATTAGAGGAAAGGTGAAAAATATAGAAACAAAGAATAGAAAGCTAATTAAGAATAATTTTTTTTTCCAGAGGAAAGAACTAGACAGAGCAAGAGAAGAGCAGTAATCAAAAGGGTCTCCCAGAAGCAGGCAGGAGGCAGAAAATGCCCCCGGTGTAAAATTAAAAGCCCTCGGCCACCTCTGGCCAAGGTTAATGCAAACACATGAACCTGAACGTGGCGTGGAAGGCTTTTTTTTAATTTCGAGGATAAGGAAATATTCCAGCTAGTGTCGAGGAAGAAATGAATGATCGTCAGAGAAAAGACTTGAGTCACCGTCACCCGCTTTTCTCCTCCCCTGCGTTAAACAACAGAAGGAACCGGGGAAGTTTCAGCACAGTTTTGAGGGGAGAAATTTGTGTGATTCTAGAATTTTGTGACAAACTAAGTTTTCTGTAATGAGAGAAGGGGAAAAAAAAGTGTTGTCAGAATTATAAGAACTCAGAAAATGTAACGTTCACAAGTGCTTCATTATCTTCTAGTTTTTAAAGTTCTCTAGCAGATATTTGGGTGACAGATATCCAGAGTCAAGACAGTCATAGAAAAATGGAAGTGAACATTGAAGTCAATTAAATATAACGAAGTAGCAGCAGCTGTTAGAAACTTTGTTGCAAAATTGTGTAGCAGCCAAATACTATTCTAGAAAAAGATGCAAATGGTAGAAGATGTGTCATAATAAATCTCAAATTAAACTTACAATGACTGAAAAGTGTTGGGTAAGAGGTAAGGAAATTAAAGGTAAAGGAATTTTCTTATCACATACAAGGAAAGATGGGAGAATGAAATTTAGTTCTTTGAATTTGATAGTTTAAGAATTGGTGGCTTAAATAATGCATTTGATAAATGGAAAAACATCTGCCAGTATAATAAAAACTAGGACACTGCCACATACCTTGTACAAAAGACAAAAGGAAAATTAAACCATCAGGACCAGAAAGTGGGAGATAAAATAACAAAAGCACCACCAAACATGTTTCTAATAATATATGAAAATGGAATTATGCTCTACCATTGAAAGGCAAAAAATTTCAAATCAGATTTTTTTTTAAAAATCCAACTCTGTCTTCCTTGTGAGAAACACACCTCTAAAATATAACACAGAAAGTTTAAAAACCAAGCTGAGTGTCAGGGCATGTGCCTGTAGTCCCAGCTACTCGGGTGGCTGAGGCAGGAGGACTGCTTGAGCCCAGGAGTTTGAGGTTGCTGTGAGCTATGATGATGCCACTGCACTCTAGCCCATGCAACAGAGAGAGACCCTGCCTAAAAAAAAAAAAAGAAAAAGAAAAGAAAGAAGGAAAGTTTAAAAACAAAGAGACAGCCATGTAGCAGAATTCCACTTAAATATTTTTTAATGATTGATGGTGTGTATGGATAAGAGGCACACCCTGCACATTCTATAATGGAGTCCACCACCTGTTCATCTTCATGAACTCTGAATGCTTTCCTTGGGGGTTTTAATGCTCCACACACTCTACCCAGGTGGTATCCTCCTTTCTGATGACTTTCATCATCATGTGTATGCAAATGAATTCCAAATCTACATCATTAGCCCATATCTATACATCCTACTGCCTCCTGGGCTGTTCTATTGGGCTGTCCGTCAGGGACCTCCAATGAACACATCCAAAATTTAACTTGTCACCTTTCTTTCTAAGTCCGTTCCTTCTATGTTCCCATTTATAAAGTCTGGGTGTCATCGTGGATGGCCCAGTCTCCTTAATACAGCACACACAAGGAGCCAGAAAGTCTTATCAACATCCCGCCTGCATGGCTCTTAGATCCTGTCTGCCCCCATGGTCCTTAGAAGCAACACAAGTGTCCACTGATGGATGGATGGATAAACAAAATGTGGTATATCCATACAGTGGAGTATTGCTCAGCCTTAAAAAGGAAGGAAATTCTGATACATGCCACACCATGCATGAACCTTGAAGACATTATGCTAAGTGAAATAAGACGGTCACAAAAAGACAAAGACTATATGATTTCACTTACATGAAGTATCTAGAAAAGTCAAATTTCTAGAGACAGAAAGTAGAACGGTGGTTGCTCACGGCTGTGGTGGGGGAGGAATGGAAAGAGAGTGTTTCCTGAGCCCAGAGTCTCAGTTTGGGAAGATGGAAGGAGTTCTGGGGAATGGATGGTGGTGATGGCTGCACAATGTGAGTGTACTTAATGCCACAGGACTGTATACTTAAAAATGGATAAAAAGGGTAAATTTTATGTTGTATGTATTTTGCCACAAGAAAAAATAAATAAAAACAAGTCAGGGTGGTGGCACACTCTTGTAGTCTCAGCTACCCAGGAGGCCAAGGCAGGAGGATCACTTGAGGCCAGTAGTTTGAGACCACCCTGGGTAATATAACAAGAACCCTTCTCTAAAGATAAAAGTAAAATTAAAAATATAAAAACAAACAAAAAAAGAAGCCAAGCTCTTCACTATGTCAGGCAAGGCCTTGATCAACTAACGCCCACCCCATAGCACTCACCTTATTCCTTCCCACCTTCTCCTGACTACTCCAAGTCTCAGAGGAAACTGACATATTGCCACTCAATGTACCTGCCAAGCTTTTGCACCTCTACATCTTGGTACGGCTGTTCTCCTGGCCCACATGTCCCTCTTCCCTCCTCGTCCTCCTCCTACCCTTCCCCAACTCACCTGTAGAACTCAGTCTCTTTTTCCTTTAGGTCTTCGATCACTTGCATGTTCTCCGGACAGCCTTCTGTGTCCCGCTCCCCTCCCCAGGGGATGCCAAGCAGTGCTGGGCTTTCCCTGCCCCAGCAGGTACCCACTGAAATAGAATTGCTCATTGGCTTGTCTTTTGAGAGCAGGACCTACGTCTTGCTCACCTTTGTTCACGTCACAGTGTCCGGCACAGAGTCACCCCCAATAACTATTTGATGTATTGGCACAGAAATCTTTTTTGCACCAAAAAATAGCCTCATTTATAAAATATTTGGACTGTAAGAACAATTTCTGAAGATGCAATTCTCTTCACAGACTTTTAATATGCTGCTCGTGGATTTTGAGAAATCAAGTTGTCCAAGAAAATAAGGTTATAGAAAAAAGAAGATTATAATTATGAGGTTACATCATATAATTAATAAAGATAAATATATTTATATAATTGACCTTACAGAGATTCTACTATAGTGGAAAATTCCTTAGGTTTCTAAAAATAACAGATATATCAGCCCCATTTTCTATGCTCTACTAAAAATAGAAAACAAAGACAAATCATAACCTACAAAAGGGAAACGAAATTATAAATGAGAAATGGGATATAATATCTATTGAGAGGAATTTGAAATTGTGGAACTCCTGTGGATAGTTACCTACTGATGATAGTGAATATCTTGTGGCTGGTCTTTCAAAAAAATACAAAAATTCCAAAATTGACTCAAGAAAACTCAATAAGCTAAATAGACTGATAACCACAGGAGAAATATTTGTTGGCATTGTGTCCACATGGTCTTATGGTGACTTCTTTCAAACTTTTAAGAGACTGATATTCCACCAATATAGGCAAAACACATGGAATGCTGCCTAAGTTTGTTCAGATGTTAGCATCCTAACACTAAAACATGATCCATAAAAGAAAAAATTTAAAAATAAAATAAAATGTGATCCATACAGCCAAAACTATAGATTTCTAGAATCTGCATCTTCCTTCTCTTCTTGTAGCCCCGGGCCAATCTTTTTGCCTGATTTCTGAGTTATAGCAAGCTCTCAGCTGGTCAGGTTTTCCAGGCACCGCAATCTGCAACTATTCTTCCAGGAAATGGTTACTCACTTTCTCAGAATCTCATTGATTTTGTCATTCTTCATCTCTAATTGTGGCAAGAGGTGGCAATATTCTCACCTGTGCATTTTGCCAGCTTTCTCCCTACAGCCAGGCTAACACCACCTTGCTCCCTTATCCAGTGTAAGGGCGATTGTCCCATGGGTTGCACCCGAATGTGTATCAAAACTCACTTCTATGGTCATTAGACTTTCATGCAGAAAACAAGTCCACATTACACCTCCCACTCAGTTGCTTGTACTCATATAAATGGCTTTAAACTGGAATCATTTAGATGTTCCAGCAAGTTTCAGTAACCCAGTGCAATTTGTTAGAACAAGATGCCTACTTAAAGCAAGGTAGGAATTGTTTAATAGAGAAAGCAAGGGGAAAAAGTGTCTGAAACTTTCTTTCATCATGGTCCACACTTACTTAAAACATTGATTCCATCCTTGGCAGAAACCCCGAAGTCTTAGTGGCTAATAACGAGGGTTTATTTCTTACTCAAATCACATGTTCTTCATGAGTTGGCTGAGGGTCTGCTCACGTTGAATTCATTCCAGGACAAAGGAGCGGCCCCCTCTTTGGTGTGACTGTTTTGAAAACAAAAAATTGCAAAATACTCAGTGGCTTTTAAACATCTCCTTAAACTTTCATCATTTTTGTATATCACCTTCACTCTCATTTAATTGGCCAAAGCCTTATGTCAACAGGCAGGGAGTGATAATCCTCTCACAGGGAGGAAAAACAAATACAGTTGACCCTCTCACAATGTTGGGGTTAGAGGTATAGTTGAAAATATGCATGTAACTTCTGACTCCTCCCAAATTTAACTACTAATAGCCTGCTGTTGACTGCAAGCCTTACCAAGAACAAAAACAGGTGATTGACACATATTTTGTATATTATATGTTTTATATGCTGTATTCTTACAATAAAGTAAGCTAGAGAAAAGAAACTATCATTAAGAAAACCATAAGGAAGACAAAATATGTTTACTATTTGTTAAGTGCAAGTGGATCATCATAAAGGTCTTTAACCTCAACATCTTCATGTTGAATAGGCTGAGGAGGAGGAGGAGGAGGAGGAGGAGGAGGAGGAAGAAGAAGGATTGGTATTGTTGTCTCAGGAGTGGCAGAGGCAGAAGAATTAAGTGGACCCATGCAGTTCAAACCCATGTTGTTCAAGGGTCAACCGTAATGGAAAACAATGCACCCTTTTACAGTCCACACTCTTGCTCATAAATGTTCATTTCCCTCCCTTCAGCTACAAAATATATGCATCCCCTTCCCAAGGGAGACACCCCAAAAGTCCCATCCAGTTACAGCAAATCCAAGGTTAGAATCTCATGTGCACCAAAACTGGGTGTGGCTCTTCTTGATCTGGAGACATAGGCACTAAAAAAGACAAATTGCCCCCTTCCCCCAACACACATACTCAACATAATGGTGATGGAGCAGGGTCAGGCCAACCACCAAAAACATTCCCATCTGGAAAGTGAAAAATGGGAGAAACGTAGCAGTCCGTGGCTCAGAGCAATCCTGAAATCTGTTGGACAGACCTTGGGGTGAGGAAAGTTCCTTGATTAGACCCTAGTTCTGCTTCCTGGAAATTGCTCTAGAGTTCATTGTCTGTGATTTCCAGCTTCACCCTTTGGAAGAGCTGTCCTTTCCACTCTTCTTGTCCTCATTGGACAAGGGTGGCCTATCCTCATAATCGCTGGTGCTCATAGGATCGTTTTAAGTTTTGAACAGTTACAGTGTCTTTTAATCCAAGGATGTTGGCTCTTGGCCAGTACAGCTCTCTCAAGAGCTTAGTCATATTTTTATCTGACTCCAATCGGTTTATGCTAATAGCTACCTCCACAATTACTTTTGAGACATACCTCTCTCTAAAGTTAATAACAGGCTTCCGGGGAGAGTCACTTAACATATTCAGAGGTTTTAACAAGGGGCATTGATTTGTTTTAATAGGCCTGTATTATTATTTAAAGCGTTTTCTTATTTTGTCTCTTACTAGTCAGAAATGAGAAACAGTTGCTTCTTTCAACCCTGCAATACCGGGAATTTCTGGGTCATTTTTATTCCGAATTTGCAAACCAACCAATTCTTTCCCAAGCTCATCTCTTTCTCACAGTATTCTGTTGGATGCAACTAATTGCAACCAGAGCATGCTGTTCCCCAGACTTTTTTTACCTAGAGCCACAGACTGGTTCAATATATATCTGTCCTCCAGTTAATCACAGGCAACAGTTCTATCAAATATTTTGCTGTTGTATAACATGGATTGCTACCTTTCCAGCCTCCAATCACAGTTTACTCATTCTCTACGTCCTGGCTCTAGAAAGAATACATCATATTTTAGCATTTTTGTTATGGTAGCCTTTCAATTCTATGTACTAATTTCTTTTTTTTTAATTGATGCATAATTGACGTGCATAGTTTCAGGGTACATGCGATCATTTAATATCCATGTACTAATTTCTGTCTTTTTGACTTAGACAACAATGGTCGAGGTTATGCTGTGGTGGAAACAAGCCTAAATCTTTATGGTTATTAACAACACAGGGTATTTATTCCTCATATGACCTGTCCTGTTGTGATAGCTACAGGTGTTCTCCATTGTGTTCTCATTCCGGGACCCAGGCAGAAGGAACAGCCCCTCTCTGGAGCATGCTATTGTCATAGTAGAGGGAAAAAAACAAATGATAGAACCACACAGTGACTCCTAAAGCTTTTATCTGAATGTGGCACATCTGACTTCTACTCGTATTTCATTAGCCAAGAAAGTGACTTGACCAAACCTGACATAAATGGAGTGGGAACTGTCATTTGAAAGACCATCAGGATGACTTAAGAGTAGAAAGGAGAGCTTTATTGGCGTTACCAGTTTGCAAACTGGGAAGAGATAGTCTCCGGCGTGGACCAAAGGTGTTCTCGCCTCAAAGAGGGACAAGTCAGGTTTGGTTTTATACCTCACGGGGTCTGTATTACACAATAGAGTCATACATATTCAGCAGGTTTGGGGGGGAAGCTATGCATATTTATGAGGGGAGTCAAGCACGTGCACAACGAGTAAACATATATGTAACATACATCCTGTGTTCACTTTTGGGGTAGGGTTTTAGCATTAAAATGAGGTGGAATTTGGCTCTTTCCACCAAAAGGTGAACTATAGGACACAAAGACAGTTTGTACACAGCCTCTACAAGCTGGCTGGAACTGCCTTAAGGTCTGTACTTGCTTATTGGGAAAGCAGTGTTTGGGCCAGTCCTCTGTCCATTCAGAGTTGCAATGGTCGGGATTATAAATGAGAGTTGGGAAGGGCCTAACAATTTTCTCCCTCATAACTGTTCTTGTCAGGGAGTCTAGTAAGGGTGTAGATTTTCTTATAGCCCTAGGAATTTAGGAAGTTGCCATGCCAGCCAGACCTGGGCCGTTAGGTAACTTTTGTATCTTTAACCTTAGGGTCTATCTTAGTGGATAAAATGGGATCACAGAAAGGACATCCTCTCCCTGGGAGGGGCAGGACACAATCAGGAATTCTCCACCTTCCCTTCAGTGGCTCTTCTTCATAAACATGGCTTTGAACTTGAGTTTTATCTTGTTAGAACAAGATACATACTCAAAGCAAAACGGGGATTGCTGGTTTCTTGGTAGATCATCACATTTTTAGAAGCATGTGCATTGTACGAAGGGTGACGCCACACTAAAGGACATGGGATGTGGAGGGTTAACAGCAGATGGCTGGGTGAGTAGGAAACCATACTAGCAGGTGGCATTTTTTCCTCCAAGAGTCTAAATTGAGGGGGATATGTTCCACTCACTGTATTCCCAATAAGTCCCTGTAAGTTCACAAGTATGCTTGGAGCAGAACAGGATGGAAAGCTGCTCATCTGAGATCCTGAAAAGCTGAGACGAGTTTCCGCAGAGGAGCTGTGGGGCCTGCCAGTCCTGCCCAAGCCGACTTCGCATCCCCACATGCCCACAACCATCTCACGGCTCTTTCTCTTCACAGTTTGACATGCAGAGGATAACTCTGGAAGAGCTGAAGCACATTCTCTACCACGCCTTCCGGGACCACCTCACGATGAAGGACATTGAGAACATCATCATCAATGAGGAAGAAAGCCTGAATGAGACCTCGGGGAACTGCCAGACAGAGTTTGAAGGAGGTAGGTGCCCCTACTTCCGCCTTCTCCCCGGTCTGGGATAGGCCAATGCACTGGATTTTCCATATGAAAAATGTGTTTACACTCTTCCGGGTGGAAGTGGCCTTGTGCTAAAGCCAAAAACCCAGGCCTGGGGTTAAAAGATCCTTTTTGCAAAGATGCAATAGGTTCTTTTTGTTCTGGTTTTTCCCCTAAATTCTACATTTTTGCAGGACCTCCATGGACCCTGTCCCTCCTCTAGTGACTGTCTGAGGTCTGTGGTTGGATGAGTGGTTTTATGGTGTTTGCCTTTCCTTGGTGGGGGCTGCACGGGGTGGCAGAAAGAGCTTGTTTTGGCTGTTGGCAAATGCACATCAAGGCCCTTGGCTAATTGTGTGACCTTGGGCAAGGGGTGTACCTTCTCTGTGTTTCCTCATCTGTGAACAAAAGGACAATAACACCTACTGCACAGAATCCTTAGAATGGATGACCGAACTCTGTGCTCCCAGATGCCCTGGCCATGAGCAGAGTTCTTTCGTGGACTCAACCAAGTGGTTGCAGAAGAAATAAGGTTCTTCTGAGGCCAAAAAAGAGATCCATTTATTCTTGGGCTCACGGAAGAAAACTTAAGGGGGGAAAAAGCCTACCTTATTTCCTAATCAGTAGAGAGTTCCCGGGAAGCTAAATAATTTAATCCCTCTTTCCAACTTTGAAAATCAGAGCTGCTTCCACAGCTTTGATGTACAGAAAATTTTTTTTAAATTACATTAAAACATTATAGTAGGCTATCAGCAACATTTTTGTTCAGTGCTGACATTTCTTAAGGAGGCCAAACTATTATTTTCTTTGCTTTTTCCTGAACATTTAAACAAGTCAGTGTACATCGTTAGTAAGATTGTCACAGAGACACCAGAATGACATTTGGTGGCCTGGTCTCAGAGATGCCGCCTTGGAGCTGGGGAGAAGTGTGGCAGGGACGCTGCTCAGTGCCGAGCTGGTCCCAGGGGTCAGGACAGTTCATTCAGACCCAGGCTCCCGTCGGCCCAGTCTGAGACGAACTGCTGCAACAGGGTGCCGGGATTACAGGCCATGACAAGAGGAAACGGGAGATGGCTTATACTCGGAGGTTACAAACAAGGGGTAGTAGTGACGATTGGGGCAAAGTAGAGAACAGTGGCCCCTTCTAAAGCCATCCACATTTAAACTGTTCAAAAACTCTGTGTACGTCAAATAAAACCCAGCTATGGCCCGGAAGCTGCCTTGGTCTCCCTGCTGTGACAACAGGGCTGGGGCATCAGTGACTGTATTTGGATTCGAGCCGCACGGATCATACTAAGACGGGATCAGATGGTCACAGCCAATGCCATTTCCAGCAGGCCACACAGGGAGCTCGGAAGGGTGAGCAAGGGTTGGACTGAAACTTGGGAAAGCAGCAGGCCTGGCCTCCCAGTCCCCTCGCGCTCCCGGCTGACGGACCATGTGCTCACACAGTCACAGCACGTGGGGCTCCGGCCCCTGCCTGTGAGCGCTCTCGAGATGGGTGTGAAAGGGTATTTCTGTGCATCATCACATCATCCACAAGAGCCTTTGTTTGTGGATCAGTGTTTTATTCGGAGATATGTCACATGTCTTAGTAATTTGGGAAAGGTCAGACTACACTGGAAAATAATCTAAATTCTAAGCACTGCCTTTTTGTTTCTCAAAAGCTCATATATTAATAAAATAAATGCCTGGCAAAGGGGCTTCCAAATAGAAGTCTTGCTGGGTCTGCTTCAGTGATTAGTACATACACCATTGCCAATTGCTGCCATTTGGGGGATAACTAATAAGTTCCAGGCACTGTGCTAAGTGACTTAAAATTGATTATCTTATTTAAGAAAAGGAACATCATTTTGTAATTAGCACATTGCTTTCTTGCATGACCTCTGTGACCTTGAGTACATAATCCCTTTTGCATATTTTCATGTCAGAGAAATTTTTTTAAAATACTATGTCTGTGCTGGTTGGCCCCAAATGCAAGCTCATTGGCTGTGTTTAGAGTTAAGAAATTTCCAATCTTGGGTATGATGGAAGTCACAGGTGCCTATATTTAATGCCCGCAGCCCTCTCCATGCTCAGGAAAGGGCCTCCCTGATTGTATTTTGGGCAAAGGTGTCTAGAAAGAGATGAATACACAGGCCCTGAGTCCCCCGGCCTCGTGTCTTGGGACAGAAGGAGTCCATCCCAGACCCTGGGCTGACCTTGGCCACCTCACTTCTATCTTACTCCCATGGCCACTGCCCACAGACAGACCTGTTGGCATTTTGAATCTTTCCCTTCTTCTGGCAAGGCCTGATTGCACAGTTGCATCTCTTCTGCCTCCTAAATCTCCTCCTCTGAGCCTCAAGCCCTTTGGGGCCTCCACATCTCCCCCAAACTGTCACCTTTTTGCTGTCCTCCTGCCCGTAGCCCTTGTGCAGCTACCTCTGCCACAGCCTCACCGACATCGCAAAATCCCCCTCCCCCCGCCCCGTCCACTTCCTCCATCCAAGTCTTGGTGAATCTAGCATCTAACTGTGAAGAGACAAGGTGGTTTCCTTTATTTCTTTCATGTGATGGAACTCTTTTCAAATCGAAGCTTCCTTGTGACCCGAAACTGACCAATGACAGGGAAGAGAGCGAGTGGGGCCTTTCCTCTGGCCCCAGAGCCCCACGCAGGCCTCCACTCTTGCTAATTCCCCCACCAACCCCCGGCAGCTCTTCCCTCCCGTCCTCATCAGAGAAGGCAGGTGACCACGCCAAGCAGCTCCCCCATAAGCTGGGTTCTCCAGCCTTAGCTGAGTGATCGTGGGGTTGGAATCCAGCCCCATTTGGTCTTAGAGGAAGTATTCATCACAAAGAAGGAAACCCAAGGTGCACGAGGTCCTCGCCATCAGGAGGTGGAGGGCACGCCTGCCTCTGAGCCAGGAAGGAGCTGGGCAGAGAAGCAAACGTCTCGTGGCAGAGTTAGAAGTTAAAGACGCCCACGTCAGATGGCTGGGAGCTCGGCAAAGCTGGGAGTCAGGACTGAGATTCTGGAGTGTGGAAAAGGTTTGGAAATGCTGCTGTGGGCGGCACATGTGACATGGAGTCAATTAGAAATTAACGAGAGGACTCGCGGATGTCGTCAGCAGCATTTTATAGCGATGATTCTATTTTTCATTTTTCTAAATCTTGGGTCTGATTACTTTTTCTTCCAAGGAGTGTTCAGATTCTCTTCATTAAGTCAGGCAATATCGATACTTACTTCTACATGAACAGAAGAATACAAAATAAAGGAAAACAATAGGCCAGGATCCCAAAGGGTATGGCACTCTCAGTGGGAAAGGTTTTTGATTGGGATCCTCCTTTTAGTCTTTATTTGGGTTTGATTTTGTTACCTTTACTTGCTTGATTTTTAGGTCATCACAAACAACAGACACACACTCAACACACCGAGCCCTCCGACATGCCAGTCTGCCAGTGTCCTTATGAAAGGCAGGACCCTGACGTCGTAGATAAGCAGCAATTTTTCCATTTTCTCCCAAGACAAAGACGAGAGGAAACAGGAAGAAACTCCAAGCTAGATAGAAGGCAAGCTTTCCTGACTTCTTCAGGAAACCCTGAATCGGGGGCTCACATCATGCATAGAACTCATTTTCCTAGAGCATTAAAAGAAGTGCCCTACAGAAGCCCTTACGGAGGAAGGGAAGAGACCAGAAGAACGTAACTCAGGGGTTCCACAGTGGACCCTTCCTTCCTTCCTTCACACTTGTCTTCCAGATGGGACATCACCCAGATGGAGCCTGGTGTGATCCCGTGCCGCCCACTGTGCTGGGTGCTCTGTGCACCTGGGGTCATTTCACCCCACTGAATTCAGGACTCACTGGCATTACCTACTAGTTAGAAGCCTAGACATCCCCAGCCAATGCAAATATTTGGTTAAAAGTAGGACTTTCACGCACTCCCAGCCCCTCACATATTTCTGAATCCCTTTATTAAGATAAATTATGCTCAATGTACTTTTGTGTTAGTTGACAATCGTTGTGTCCTAATTATTCAGAAAAATAACCATTTATTCGCCATAAAATGTTAGACACTAGAGTATGTGTCTATCCAGAGTGCCCATCACCATCCATGCTAAATAAGAAAGTTTTAAGATGTTTTGCTTTTAAGTTCCACCACTTTTAATCACCAGACATTTTGTTTCCGGAGAGCATTAGCTCAGTGACACTGAGAGACACATCTGTGTTATCTGGTTCTAGTTGCTGGCGTATATGGGATGTCGTGGTCTTGTGGTTGCATCGTCTCTCTGCCAGTCACCGGGTCCTTACTAAGTGTTCTTATGACAAATTAGACTACATATTAGCTTTGACAGTGCGTCCCTCCCATGTGTTTACTGCTTACCCCATACTAGTACAGCCCAGGAAGAAAGGGGCGGAGGAAGATTGTCCGGAGTGCCTGCCAAGTGCCGGTCGCTTGTCAACACGCGGGAATGACCCCTCAGCCTGGCTCTGAGACGTAAGTGCTGTGGCCCCCGTGGTACCGATGATGAAACTGAGGCTCGGCAAGGTGAAGTGATTTGTCCAAAGTCAAATGGTAGTTAAGGATTTTGAAGGAGGGTCTACCTGCCAAAGTCTCTTCGTTTGTACCCGGCTTAGGCATTTCAGAGTCTTCACACAGCACGGCACCTCGCCATCCGTACTCACTTCCCATGTCGTTGCCACCGAAATCATATCATATTTGGAAGTTGAGTAGAAGTGCAGCAAGATCTGTGTGTGAGCCCTCTCAAGACACATCCCCCAAGTGTTGTCCCTAAATGGAATACCAGCTGTCAGATTTTTCTAGACATTCTGACTACACGCACGAGAGAGGGAAGGAAAGCAAAATCATCAACTGAGGAATAAATAGTTTCTGTGAAAGACACGGCAGCGATGCTTTGAATCACTGAGCGCTTCCACGTGATGACAAGAGAGACAAATGTCAAGGGAGACTACCGACGCAGGCCAGGTAGCCCCGGAAAGCTCTCTGGGGCAGATTGTGTGGGTTCGGTTCCCAGCTCTGTGCTAACTAGCTGTGTGACCCTGGGCATGTTTCTTAATCTCTCTGAGCCTCGTTTTTCTCATCTGTCCAATTCATACACTGAACAATGATGGTCATATTGAGATACAAAAACTTCTGGACTCAGTGGAAGGTCAGAAAGACTTCGGCTCTTGTGGTCAAACCCAAGGTCCCCAGCTCAGTCATCCCCGATAAAGTCACAGCGTTCCTGTCAGGCCGTCAAATGCACACCTGGTTACAGAGACCTGCCCCATCACCTGGCCATGCACAATGAGTAGCTCATGTCCATCCAGATGAAAAGGGCACAATATGTCACCCATGCCATCTGCTCCCAGCTCGCCTGTGCTGTGACCTTCCTGAAATAAAACCTTTCTCCTTGGGTGGATGCAGGAAGTTTAGGTGGAGCTGTGATCAGTCACCGGTGGTGAGACAGGAAAGAGTTTTCAAAGAGATTTGGGACTTCAGACGAAAAAAGAATTTTTCTTCTGTTTGGGATCCTTCACAGCAAACCTGCAGGAAAGTTTTCTAAGGAGTGGTGAGCTTCCGAGACACGAAATAGAGACCTGGAGAGCTATCTTTAATTGGTACACAAAGACTGAGCTGGTCAAGTGCTCCAGCTCTGTACTCAGGACCCACCTGGCCTAAAGCCCTGTCCTCCCTGTGCTCACTCTAGTAAGGCACTTAAATAAATATCAAGAACCTCGTTCACTTCATCCATGCATTGGGAACCATGGTATGACCTACCTCATTTGGTTGTTATGAGGATCAAATGAGGTCCTACATGACAATATTTAGTACAAAGCATAACACGTTTGTAAACATGGAAAACAAACAAACAAAAACTAGCCAGGCCCCAGCCCCAGTTACCTTTTTGTTATTTTTTTACGTGGAGACATTGCTGAGGACACAGTGCTGCTGGAATGCCACATCTTCGTGGGGCAGGGACCAGATGTACAGGGTTGGAGACTTCCTCTTGACACATTCATTCCTAAAGTCAAGTCACTGCCAGCATTGGAGCTACTGAGCATATTTGTCAAGACTCTTGGGATTGCAAGGAAGAGGAAGCCAATACAGACTTCCTCGAACTGAATCCCACTGGCTCAGATAATAGGGCAGTCAAGTGGATGAACTTCAGGTGACCCGGACTTAAAAGAGCTCAAGCACCATCTTCCCTCTCCTGCCCTCTTTTCCTTCCCTGCTCTCTCCCTCTGCCTCTCTCTGTCCTTCTTTTCCTCCCTGTTGGCTTCTATCTTGGGCAGGCTCTCTCTTCATAACATAACGGGATTCTCTTTCTTAGGATTTATCTCTGTCCCAGGAAGGAGCTCCGATCAAACCTGCTTGGCTCCTGTGCCCACCCTGGACCAAGTCGCACTTTTGGGTACGACACTTCACTAGTCTGGTTTGTGACAGCAGAGAAGGTGAGGCCATGGACTAGGCTGGACTCCACTGGATGGAGTAGGGCAGATCCCAAAAACAAAAGACAAATTTTGTTATCAGGACAAGGGGAAAAGGAGCTGCTGGAAAAGCCAGAACAATGCCTGGCCACTGCACCGAGGGTCTATGGTAAGACCCTCAAAGCAAGACACAGCTGTCTGGCGTCCAGCACACCTGAGATAAGGGCTGCGAGATTACCTGGTGGAGAATGGGCAGCTTCCATGCCCACAAGTCAAAGTGACCCCTCGTGTACTCCGCAGAAGCATCTTAGAACATACCAAGCTCACTTTTGTTCCCATAGAAGCCACATCCTCCATCTCTACCATCAGATCTTATTTGGGCACCTGGGCATTTCTGATGTCATTAATATACAGAAAATTCTCTTAATTAGTTCCATTTTAGGCTATGTGAATAGCCAATTCCATGGAGTCATAAAATGTTAGACGTGGAAGGATGACAAAGCAATAACAGCACCCAGACCTGGGAGCTCCTGGCTTAGCAGGAGAATCACCTGTGCTGGGGTGGGTACTGTTCTGTTTTTTAACACTCCTGAGCCCCCAAATCCCTGCCAGAAATATTATTTCTGCAGGTCTGCCGTGGAGCAGTGAATCAGAATGGTTATGATTCTGATTTCTGTCATTGGGAGCCAGTGCCTGGGAATACATGCAGCCCAGTTTCCAAACATCAAGATAGAAGCCAGAGGGATGATGAACCCATTATTTCCAGGGTCACCCACCTGGCCCAGTGGCAAAGGGTTTGCAGACTACTGTCTCCAGGAAAAAATCCAAGAGCCACTGTCTGTCATTTGCCGAGTGGAGCAGTGTGAATCACTGTTAAAATAAGAAGGGGAAAGAACCAGTCTGTCGCTAGAGCTTGCAAACCCAGGTCCCACTAACGAATCTGTCATGCACGGAGCCTGTTAACCAGCTTTCAGGGAAACAGGAAACCCCACTTCTGTGTCCTCTGTGGCAGCCTCTCCAACCCACGTTTCTTCCCCAAATACTTTCTGGCCTCCTCCTGTGTTGAGTTCTGTGCTGTGAAGAACACTCAAGTCCTGTGGGCAGACAAACACAGAAAAGATCGCCAGCAGCAGGACATGTCCAATAAGATCCAACCAGGAGTCAATTCCTCAAAAAGTTAAGTTACTTTAGCATAAAGTTACTATATGACCCGACAATTCAACTCTTAGGTTTGTACCCAAGAGAATTAAAAATGTTATGTTCACACGTAAACTTGTACATGAATGTTCATAGCACCATTATTTATAAAAGCCAAAAAGTGGAAACAACCCAATGTCCATCAACTGATGCATGGATAAACAAAATGATACGTCCGTACAATGGAATATTATTCAATCATAAAAGAAGAATGAAGTACTGATACACACTACATATAACATGCAGGGATCTTGGAAAATTATGTTACGTGAAAGAAGCCAGACTCAAAAGGCCACAAATGAAAAGTCTAGAATAGGCAAATCCATAGAGATCAAAAGTTGGTTAGGGTTTTCCTGGGTGGGGCTGAGGACAGAGGGGAGTGAGGAGTGACTGCTAATATGTATGGGGTTTCTTTTGGGGGTGACAGAAATGTTCTGGAATTAGGTGGTGATGGTTACACAACCTTGTGAATGTGCTAAACACCACTGAATTAGATGCTCTACAAGGGTGAATGTAACGAACTATATCTCAATTAAAAATAAATAAGCATTAAAAGGTAGACCATCACAAAGAATAAATAAAAGGAGGAGGAAGCCCTTAGAGAGCAGCATGTTCAGAAGCAACCTCGTGGGACAGTCAGGTTTGAGTTGGGCCCCCCCAAAAAGAGAGGGAAGGTCAGAGGGAACAGCAAGGGGGCCTGCGTGGCTGGAACAGAGGTGGCCAAGGGAGGAGAGGCAGAGACGAGCTAGAAGCGTAGGAGGCAAAGTGAATAAGAGTGAGCTGTGGTCCTACGTGCTGAGTGTAGGAGCTGAACGGGCTTCTCCCAGCAACCCGCAATGGGGGTCTTTGCAGGAAGGCCACGGGGAGCGGGAATGTATACGAGTGCTGCTTTAAAAAGGCGAGTCTGGCTGCAGTTCAGAATGAATGAATAAAGGAAGGGACCAAAACAAAGTTTTGGGAGCATCTGAGATATGCTCAGCCCTGTGGTGCAGCCTGCAGAGAACTGGAGGAAAGAACAGCAGACATCTCCTCCTGCCCTCAGGGGATGCGAGAACGAAATCTTGCATTTCTAGAGCGATTTATAGCTTTCACTTTGATGAGCTCATCGATCTTCCAGAAATAATTCTTGAGCAGAGCACCTCCTTTTGCAGAGAGAGAAACTGAGGCTCAGAGAGGTTCAGTCGCTAGCTCGGGGATCCTAAGTGGTGATTAGGAGAAGTCAGATCTTGGACTAGCAGTGTATCCCAGGCTGACCCATAGTGTTCTTGGGGAAACAAAGAATAAACACCAAAAATAAATAAATATGCAAAAATACAGTGGAATGCAAGCACATGATAGCCAAAGACAGGCCTTAAATTATTATGAGGAAACACGTGACTTAGTGCTAGCTTATACTTCTGTCAACCACACCAAGGGGCTGAAGTGCATTTTCTTTGGATCTTTCTGTTGCTATGCAGATCAAGAAGAGTTCATGGGCCTGGCACAGTGGCTCATGCCTGTAATCCCAGCACTTTGGGAGGCCAAGGCAGGAGGATCACTTGAGGTCAGGAGTTTGAGACTAGCCTGGGAAAAATAGTGAGACCTTGTCTCTACAAAAAAAAAAAATTATTTTTAAATAGGCAGGTATGGTGGCACTCACCTATAGTCCCAAGTCCCAGCTATTTGGGAGTCTGAAGTGGGAAGATTGCTTGAGCCTAGGATTTCAAGGTTATAGCAGTGAGCCAAGATTGTACCACCGCACTCCACCCTGGGCAACAGAGCAAGACTCTATCTAAAAAAAAAAAATGAAGACGAGTTTGTGCACAAGTGTTGAACCTGGTTATTACAGTACGCTCTGGGCTCAAATCCCACCTCCACCACTTGCCAAATGACCTTTGTCTCCACTTCTCAGAGCTTCCGGCTCCTCACCTATCAAATGAAGACAACATACCCACTACACGTGAGATCTGCCACGGTGCAATTTCTGCACACAAAACCAAGACACGTAATACAGCACCCAGCCCACTGAGGTGGTTGTTCAATAAGGAAACAGGAGTTTTTAAAAAGTTTACACAAGGGAGTTAGCATTTGTCAGGCACAAGAGATTTTCCAGTACCTTCCTATGCCCTTAACCTTCACAACGAGGTAAATCTTACGACCCCCATTTTATAGATGAGGAAATTGAGGCCAACGGAAATTAACTTGCTCAAGTTCACACAGCTAATGTGAGGGATAATCATGAGTCAGGTTTTGATCTGGCTCCAAACTCATTACTTTTTCTTAGCCACACAATTTATGGGGATGTCAGAATTCCGTGTAAAACTATTGTCATCAAGGCACAAGGGCTGAATTACAAGCTCAAATGAAAGTCTGTTTCTGAGCCACTGTGACCAGCTAATGAGCTAGGAGCTCCTCTCTGCTTACAGGACATGGGTCTAGATTCCCCAGGGCTTCCTCCTTCCTTATCTCTGCCCTCCCACTGCTTCGAGGGATTTTGAGATCAAAGTTGCAGCCGCTTTCCTGGGGGATAATCCTGTGGCCTGTAACCTTGTTTTCTGAGTGACCTTCACAAAGAAGGTTCCAGCAAAAACTTTTTTCCGTCGGCCCAGTCACACGGTTTTCCTAAATCTTCCCATCGGCCTCAGGACGGAATGGCACAGGACGGCTTTCAGAGGCATTTCTGTGCTGAGAGCTTCCCAGAATAAATGAGCCCGAGAAAGTGTTAGAATTCGCCACTTCCACATCCTCGCCTTATTTTCTGCTTTGGTCCTTAAACGCCACCTCCCTTTTCCTTCCTGAGACTTGGCATCTTTTGACATTTGCCTCCTCCTGGGAGGAAGCCCATCTCTGCACTCGGGGTATTTTCTTCCTCCAGGTAAGAACTTAGAGGACTCTAAGACCTGCTCCCAATCAGCAAGTAGAGAAGTAGGCCACGGATACTTTTAATCACCCAAAGGAAGTAGAAGTCCAGAGGATCTGGAAAGATTAAAGATAACAAGACAAGACCTGAGAGATGATGGCAGAAATAATCAACAAGCATGGCGTTGGGGGGCAGGGGGCCCTGCCTCTCTGTGAAGTGTGGCTTCCTGGAGAAACCTTCCTGCTCCCTGCGATTTTTAGAGATCCTGTGACAAGCCCTGGGGCCCCTTCTCCCAGGGAAAGCTCTGTGTGCCCTTGGAAACATGGCCAGCTTCCTACTTCTTCTCTGTTATGTCCAGGGCTTTGGGGGAGCCACTAAATGTCAAGGGCAGGGGGTACTTGAGAGTCAATGTTTTTTGTCTTCTTTAAAGGCACGTGGACACCACCTTGACCTTCTTCATTTGCCAGTCTTCTTCAACAGCTAAATCTAAAGAATCATCTTCTCCAACACCCAAGATCCAATGTCCCCAACACACACACAAATACACACACCTCTCCTGTCCCCAGTAGCTCCACCCAGGCCTACTGAATCAAAAACTCTGGACTTGGGGTCCAGCCGTTGCCTAATCACCTAGACAGCTTGTGAAAACACATGTTCCTGACCTCCGCCTCGGAGATCCGATGCAGTCACTCTGCAGTGGGGCCGAGAACCCATTTGTATCAAACTCCCAGATGGTGCTGCTGCTGCTGCTCTAGTGAGTAGCGCTGGGGTGGGTGGCTTCCTGCCCACCTCTAGGGCACAAATATCTTCTGCATGCTAAGTGGTGAACCAGGCGCCCAGGAAAGGCCTCTGCAGGACAGAGCGCGAGGGAGGAGGTGTAAAGGGAGGGAAGAAGGGAAAGAAATTCTGATGGTGGAGTAGAGCTCAGGTTCCCTTCTGAGAAGCAATGCCTAGGAAGAGACCTGCTCCATCCCAGCGAGCTTCATCAACACTGTTGTTTCTTGTTACTTCCGTTTTCCTGTTTCTGGCCTATATTATTAATGGTAACCCACTAATTAATGCCTTTTGATTGAGCTCTATGCATGGTTTCTTGTGGGCCTCGTAAGAATGAGGCTGTAATACATGGCACAACAGAAAGATTAAGAGAACAAAAACCCCCAGACCCACAGTCGGACTCCTGGGGCCACAGGGAGGATCTGGGGGCAGGACACCCTGCCCCAGAATATCTGAGAGGGTTTCATGCCTCCCTGTCTTCACGTTGGTGCTGTCCACAAAGTGCGTGGTCTCTACTTTTCAAACTTTAGCAGGACCCAAGATCACATGGGGGCTTGTTAAACACAGATCTAGGACCCCACCCCCAGGGCAGGCCTCTGATTCACTAGATCGGGGGTGGGTCCTGGCCAAGAATCTGCATTTTTAATAAGCTCCAGATGATTGGGGATGCTGCTTGCCCAGGGACCCCACTCCAGAGCCACTGTGTGGATATCTGAAGTAGAGTCTTTTTGACTAATGGCCACCCAAGAACAAGCCCAGGAAAGGTAAGTTGTGCCCAGCCCCACACAAGGGTGCAGGGCAGCATCCGACCTTGCACTGTCTGTATCAGCTGCAGAAATGGACACAGCAATGACAGGATGGTACCTTTTATGAAACTCATTCTGGAATGTTTCATAATTCCTGGCTCCGAAAGTCACTCTAGCTGTATTATATCAGGAAGTTCATGCCTTATTGTGAACATCACATCAGGCACGGTTTTTGTTATATTAATAGAATTTTCCCCATGTCATGCCTTTACCAGAAAGTCTGATGTGCAGTCTCCAAGGGCAAGTGCCTGTAGACTTGATTTGACCAAGTTTCATCCCACAGGACTCACTTGGGTTTGGGAAGAGGTGCCACTGTGTCTCACTGTGTCCTTTCTCTCTTCTCCCCACCCCTCCCCCACATCACCCCCCTGTGTCCCCGCCCTGTGCTCCCCCACCCAAGTGCACTCCCAGAAACAGAATAGGCAGACCTGCGTGCGGAAGAGCCTCATCTGCGCCTTCGCCATGGCCTTCATCATAAGCGTCATGCTGATTGCAGCCAATCAGATCCTCCGGAGCGGGATGGAGTAGCCGCCGCCGGCCACCCACGCTGCCCCCCATGCACGTGCGCGCCCCGGGCGGACTCCTCCTGCACGCAGCGGACACGGACCTACGGGTGGATGCGGACGCGGGGACAGTTCAGGCAAGACCCAAGCTTGAGCACAGCTGGAGTTGCAAATCAACTTCATCTCCTTGGCAGGGACATAAAAGGGCTGTCTTCAATGCTTTAATGGTTTCGTTTCCTAATGCAATAAATAGCCAGGAGTTCCGAATTTTTGCTTCAACCACCAGTAGTAACTTTAAAAAAAATCTGCATCTTCATCTCGGAATTCCAACGGCCATCCAGGTGTCATGGTGAGAGAGCGAGAGAGCGATCGAGCGAGAGAGAGAAGCGTGAACACGCAGTCACCTCCACACCCCATTCTTTGCAACCCAGGGGGAGACAGGAGACCCCCCCACTGAGGCCAACCCTCAGTCCCAAGAGGCTGACTTCCGGGTTGTCCCAGAAGAGGGGGCTTTCCATCTCGCCCTGACTTCCTTCCTCCACTCATTGGAGACCCCCCAAGGCACGAGGGGAAAGCCATTAAGTGGGGTGCAGCCCCTGGCAGTTTGCAGCTGCACCCCCATTGCTTCCGTTCTTACTGCCTTTTCTGCAGGACTCCCGTTGGTAGAGCTGGGGAGCTCTCAGTTTCCGTCGGCACTCGGCTTTCTGTTCCTAGAGCCCATCCTGCACCAGCATTTTGGAATCTGCAGAGAGCCTTCCTCCCAGCTTTGCCGCCTGTGCTGCCATTAGAGAAAATGAAGCGTAAACCGTGGGCATCTCTATAACATAGACACATAGACAGACATATATACTTGGCTTCTTCATATGTGACGTCATTCTTCTTTCCTAATCGCTTACACCCGATATAAGCTTGTCTTCCCTCCCACACTCATCCCTGCTTCTCTGGGGCAGAGGTGAAGCAGGCTGGGGGAGAGGGGGATTGAGACTGGTGGTGAGGTGTTGGCAACCCACACCCAGCCATCTGGAGTCCTGGAGAGCCACCACCTCTCAGTGTGGGACGACCTCTGTAAGTTAAGGTCCTCGTGCATCTTACCTTTCCTTCGTCTCGGAATTTGCTTTGCTAGTTAGTCTTCCCCAGCTAAAAGGAGAAATCCTATCCAAAGCGGAAAGATGGAAAGCTCAAAAGACTGTATTTCACATCATATCCTCTGGCATTGAAATTCTGCAACTGACTCATTTTCACAAGAAAGAGGAGAGAAAAAGATGTCAATGAGCTTAGCCAACAGGACAGGTAACTTACTCCTGCCTGCAGAAGACTTCCGCTGGGGAAGGGAACTGAACACCGTTTCCAGTCTGTGATTTCCTGATTTCTCCTAGATGCCATATCAGCCACCACTATTAAGTCCAGCTTGCATAGTCAGATTAGCCAATAATCTCTAGATGTGATATTTCCCTTTGTACTCTTTTCCAAGCTCAGGTCTTTATTTCTGTAATGGAATGTCTCGCTCCTGTTTCTTTTGATTTCATCCTAAAGCTACATGTTTTTTCCCTTCTCCTTTCTCCCGTTTCTTCCAGTATAGAGGCACCAGAATCTTTCCTGTCTCAGTGCAGGGGGTCGTCTTTCTGGTGTAGTGTGTGTTCTGATCTCCTCCTGAAGCCCGTCTTCCCTCTCAGCCTTCCTCCTACTGCTTTCTCAGACTTGGAGCACCCAGGGTCTCCGATTAGGATCTTCTAATCCACCTCTGCAGGTGCCTCCAGCCACAGCCTGGGGGCAGCTGGAGAAACTTTCCCTCCATGGGAGAGTGTGAGTATTTTCGAGGAGCACAGGTAAAACTAGGGTTTGAGCCATAGTGTGGAGGAGGAAGCAGATATAAGCTCCCAAGGGCCCAGGGGATTGAGCACCCCTCTGCACAACTTCCTGGAGTCCGGCCCATCCCCCCTTACCTGCCAGGCCACCAGCCACCGTGCACACCATATGCCCACCCCTTCTGTCACTCCCCTTGTCTGGCTCACCGTGGGCCCATTAGGATCAGAATTCTAAACTAGAGCAGGTGCACGTAGAATACTAATATATCGGATGATTTCATCCTCAGTTTCGGCCCAGGGCAGTTTGCCCTCTCCCAGCTGGATGTGGGTGGGAGGCATAGCAGAACATGCAGGGCCATGCTTCCCTATCTTTCACTGACCCCTAAACCACTAACTCATGTTCTCCTGGGGACGAAGGTGCAGGACACTAAGTAGACTGGGTAGAAACCCCAGGTATGATTCTTGAAGGGGCCCTGCCCCATGAGCAGGGATTGCGATACTGCAGCCAAGGCTGGCCTTCAGGGCAGTAAAAGGACTTCTTCAAAACCTGCTTTTCTGTAAGTTTTTCTGCCTCGTGCTAGAAAAACAAGAGGGTTAGATTTCGTTGGCAGAGAGATTAGCCACTGGGGGTGAGGATGAAAGGAATTCCGGAGAGACACCAACAGCTTATTTTCTACAAAGGTCAGCAGTCCTTCCCTAAAGATGGCCCCTTTCCCCTCTCACAGTAGCCTGGAAGCTAGTCCATCCTGCCCAGGAGAAAATCTGGGATAATGCATTTTTCTGGGTGTTGCTAGGGAGAGAGGGCAAGAAGGAAGCCACAGCATTCTCTTTGACAGTCTAGGAATTAAGCTCCCACCATGGTGACCTCCCACGTGGTACCCAGAGGCTGAAAGACACGGTGTGTGGAGACAGCACTGAGCTAGTGACATTCATTAGACTTTGGGTGCTCAAAGTTTGTCCCTGTGACTCGCACCCTGGCTGCTTTGCTTGGACAATCTGTCTTGGGTATATGGAAGGTTTCTTTGTCAGCCATCCCACTTCCAGCCCTGCTCACACAAATCCTATGCCAGGGCCCCATGCCAGCTAGCATGCCCATCACAGTGGCTATGATGCTCATGACTGAAATTTCCAGAAGGTCCAGGTCTCCCATGCCCAAGGGGTGCCATGTGAGCCCAGCTGGAGATGACCTTTGCAGGAACTGAGAGGGAGGAGCCCAACCCTCACTCTGTCTTCCCAGGTGATAATAGACTTAGGAGCCAGTGACCTGGGCTGCCAGCCATGGGGTAGCTGAGTGATTGGCAAACCCAGCTTGGCTCATTCTTGCTATAAGAGCAGGTGGCCCCTGACAACACAAGTGATGATCAGGGAGGCAGAGGCATTTTGCTTGAGAGAGAAAGGGAAGTGGGCCCTGGTTCCCATGACCCTCAAAGAAGCTGTCTCCCCCATTCCAGATGCAGACAGAGTCCCTGAACAGGACCCAGCGTCAGAACTATTAGCAGTGACTTCCAGAATGTGCGTGGGTCCCACGTGACCAATCTGTTAAAAAGAAAAAAAAAGGATATTGCCATGGCAACCCATGCATTCCACCCTGAGTTTGCCAAGACACACAAAAATAGGGAACATTTTCTTAAAGAACACTCCAGTTCTGCCTGATTTCAGCCCGACTCCCTGCATCCACATCCTGCTGGGAGGAGGAATTACCCCCAAAGAATCTGGGTGGTTTCTCTGCCTTTTTACCTTGTGTTTGAACTTGTCTTTCTATTTACTCAGTAGAATAGGAACTACCTGTAAGCCCAGTGGTATCTTCCCCAGCCCATCCCTAGCCCTACCTCCTAAGGCCCAGAGCAAGGACCCCTTAATCTAGGCAAATAGGCAGAAATGTCATCTGGAAGGCAAACAATATTTTATGCTTTCAGTCTTTAAAAACATCTGTTTGCATGTTAAGAAGCTCCCCTACAAGCCAGAAATGTGAACTTCAGGGAACTGGGGTTTCTATGTGGTCTCAGGCAAGCCCAGTGGTTTCAGAAGTGTTCAGGTGTTTTATTTGTAGAGAACAAGGTGTGTAAAGAAAAAAATCTTCATTCTTGATACCTGCTCCTGTCTCAGATGTCACATGACAAATGGTCTACTATCTTGTGCTTCTCCAAAAGAACCTATGAAAGATGGGCAGCGCATTTTGACAATAAAGCCCCTCCCAGTCTCCCATCCACAGAATCATAAAGTGATAAATCTAAGAACTTGGAGAGAAAACTTAATCTTTTATTTCAAATGCCTCCTACTGGGCTTAAGTCCAGACTCAGGTCATAAATCAAAGAGAGATTTGCACGTTACTCTTAACCTGTAGCTAGCAGCCTCCCTGGGACCCTAGGAGGGCACAGCTGGAAAATGAAGGGTGTGACCACGAAGGACAGCTCCCCAGGTTGGGCTGGCCTGGCCTCTCCCGGCTGCATGCCCTGGAACCCCGTTTCAGCTGAGCCCTTGTTCTCCCTCGAGGAAGCTGCTGAGCTCTGCCCCTCCCAACTGGAGGTCTTCGACCATACTGGGTCATTACTGCGCTATTTCTCCAAACGCTCACGGTATCATGATTTTCATCCTGTGTCACCAAGATACAGGGAGGGTCTAGAAGCTGCCTGCAGGGAGGACTGTGATGATGCAGATGAACTGAGATTAAGCTTCTAGACTTCGGCACATGCTGGTTGTATGACCAGGAGTTCTGCAGAGCTGCAATCCCGGGAGAACATCTGTCTGAAACGACCTCAGATGAGAACATTCTTGTTGGCCTTTTCAGAGATCCCCATGGGGCTAAGAGTCCATTACCTGAAGGTCTTGCCATAGCCGTCTTCCCTCACCACCTGATTACTCAAGTCCCCCAGAAGGGAAACTTCCATCTGAAATAGAACAGAAGCATTATTCAGCAGCTAGGGTTTTCAATTTGAATTATTTAGAGCAATGGCAAAGTAAAGGAGTACTTGGGCTGCTGCTTATAGACCTGGTCTCCGTGACAATTCAAGTGTCAGAGCTGTTCAGCTCACTTCATACTTGCTTTGACTGAGTCACTCAGGGCACTGTCCTCAGTTTTGTGGCCTTGCAGTAGACGGTTGGTTTAGAAGAATGAGGTCAACTGCACCAACCAGCCAAGCATTTCTCCTAGTGTCCTACGCTCGTTGCTAATGCACATGGTCATTTTGACAGCTATGGTTTCTACTTAATATTGGCTTGGGACCCTCTTCATATGGTCTCAAGGGACATGATAATAATGCTCAAGAAGTCTTCAAGGAAAAATTAATATGATTCATTTGGCTTGAAATCAGAATCACGTTTTTCCAGTCCCACAAAGACAGTCCTTTGAAACTGGACAAAACTTGCCCAGTCCCCTGCCCCTACCCTACCTTGGGCAGTGTGTCAGTTGAGCTGTGCTGGGCATGGTCTCATTCACCCCTTTCCTGGGGCATACTGGATTGGCTTTCAAACCAGTGCTTCTCACAGTGTTAGAAGTTACTGTCCAAGTGAAAAGGATGCAGAGGCTGGAATTTTCCAGTGGGTTAGAAGAGCAGGCTAACTAGGAAGGAATATTCCAGGGAATGCAAAACTCAACTGTGATGCTGCTCCATCCTTGGATCTGAGAGAGGAGAAAAAAAAAAAGATTTTTAAAGGGCTGCAGATGCTGGTCTCTGAATGTCTTCCCTGGATAGCTGGCCTACTTTGGAAACATGCAGGGGATTGAGTGCCACGGGGCTGCCCATCAGCCTGGTCCACATGACATGCTCTGTGCATTTCCTCGGAGGATGCTGACATCTGTCAAGCACAGAATGCCTCTCCCAGGGCTCTCAGACCTGTTGAACCGAGGCCAGGAGAACAGAGCAGAGAACCTGAAGTGTGGTCAGATCTCCCAGCTGGAAAGGCACAGGCAGAAGGACTGTCCCACCCACCAGCCAGGTTCTGCTGAGTGGCTTTCCTCTCTGGCCTCAGGGTTCTCATCTCTAAAGCTAGAGGAAAGTGAAACCAGAAGAACCCTCCCGTTGTGACATTCCGTGTGAAACAAATCGGAGTGAATGTTCACTATCGAGAGGGCCCCGTTTCCCTCGTGAATTGCATCAAGGACTGGCAGCTTCTTTTTTTTTCAAACACAGGTCCCAAGAGACAGTTGTGATTAAAGTATCTCTTTTGGCGTCCGTTGTCTGTAAATGAAACAACCCCAATTGGTCTGTGTCAAATGTTTCACGCCTTGCAGGCAAAAGGTTTTGTTTATTCCCTAAGGACTTGCTGATTCAAGGGAGCCTCAAAGATGGGCGTTGGGTCCTTGTCTCAGCCAGCGTGAAAAGAAAGGGATTCAGTCACCTTGCCACAGGTCACGTGACTCGGAATTCCTGAGTAAAGCAGATGAAACAAAAAGCCAGATTCCAGGAAAAGATGTTTGTTTCTCCATCTGAGAAAGCCCATCTGAAAGCTACTGAATAAAGAGCACAATTTCCAGTCATTTCTTTCTTTCCCTTTTTTCCTCTGGCCACTGCAACAGCAGTTCCAGAATATGTTGATAGTGGTTTGTAATTATTTGTATCACGAAGAAGGAAGAGAGTCATGATCTCTGGTGATTGTCAGGAATTAGATGAGTAGTTCTAGGGACCGGCCACCTGCAGTCACCCTTAGATGGCGATGAGTGATGCTGAGCACAGGTGCGTGCTTTAGGCGTGACCCACGCATGCAGAAGGCAGCAGGAGAGCAGCTGCAGGACCACAAAAATCTCCAGCCCTTCTGCCCTGCGCCAACATAAAACCCTAGGTTCTTGGGTTCTTTTCTCTTTTCCTAAAGTAGACTGATGTCTCAGCGATTGTTTTTATAGCACGCTCTGTTGCTCTTCCTTGGAAAGACCTAGATTGGCCAAGAAAGGACCCTGTTAGCTTCTGCAGGAGACTGGCACTAGCCAGCATCTCTCAGCTTTCTCCAAGGAAAATCAAAGAATATTCTTTCTTTCTTACCTGAAAATCAGCTTTCAGCGGTCCTTGAATGGCTTCTTAGTGGGGTTTGGTTTTGTTCCCCAGTTCTGAATCCAGGAAGAAGCTATTTCTCCAAGGACTAACCAAAGGCAATGCCCTTGGAGGGAAGTCAGACTCAGAAAGTCTGGCTGGGCAGTGGGTTGGACAAACTGTCACCTGGTGGGTGGGTGTGGGAGTGTCACTTTGATCCTAGAGGTCATTCGACTTCAGATGTGCAGGCATTGTTTCCCAAAGCACAGCAGGAAATGACTGGAATCCTTGCCCCCAACACGCCGGGTGTAAATAGAAGCACAGCTGAGGATTATCATGGCCAGGAGAGGGGAGTTCGGCAGCTCTCACACCCAGAGTGGGCCACTAATACTGAAATCACAGATCACAACCTTCCCTTTCACCTCATTGACATTCCTTTTTTTTCACCATTCAGTATTAGTTGATGATTTCTGCTATTACGTGATTCGAGAGAGTCGGCAGACTAGTCAAAAGAAAAAAATCTTTATATAAAATGTAAATATTAATATAAATTAACTTGGCATGCAACTTACTGATCAAATGAAGTATATATTATTAATATGTTATCTCAGTGTATAAAGGAAAACTGACTGCCATATTAACCAGATGTTTTCTTTAACCAAACTTGTCTGTAAATATATAATCTGTATAAAAAAGAGTCTAATTTACCATTATTTATGCAATAGAAAAAAAAATAAAAGTTCTTTTTTTTTTTTTGCTTTTGACGAGAGATTCAGTTCATTATCTGTGATTTGATTTGCAAATGGGTCATGAGATTCATTCCCGTGACCCCAAAGGGCAGCAGGTCTGTTCGGATGACAGGCCAGCATCACCGGGAAGCAGCAGGTGCGAGAGCCACCAGGGCACGTGGCTGTGTGGTGGGACTTTGAAGAGAAATGATTGGCGTGAAGGGGAGATAAGCGGCCCGTGGAGCATATGGTGAGAAAGATGAAGCATCTTCTGGCTGAGGAGCAGACATCGTAATTTAAAAAACTCTGCAGACACACAAGCTAATGGTGTCATCCTCTCGAGCGTCCTTTTGCCAAATTCTTCCCAGCATTAGCATTCAGGCACTGCATTGCTTTCACTTAAGCTTTTGGAATTTTTAATGTTATTTGAGCTTCTTGAGGATAGAAAAAGACACCCAAATCCTTATATAAATAAGGGAACAAAAGGCACCAAAAAGTTCAGTGACTTGGGTAAGGGCATTAGCTGAGATCCTACCCAAATTTGGACCCAAACTTTGGCCTCCTGTCGCCAAGCCCCACGGAGCATCTCGTATTTTCTTCACGTCTCAAAAAATGTTGTCACACATTTTTCCAAATGCCTTGTCCTCAGCAAGAAATTGAAGTTTGCATTGGGTATGCTCTCCCAAAGTGTTTGAGGGTAACCTATTTTAAATGTATTTTATTTACCTTCTTAGGGGTAACATAGGAGGTCAAATCACTAAGCATTTGTTATTGATTAAAAATCCTAAAAATAGAGTGTTCAAGGCATAAAGCACAATTTTCTTTATGCTTTTCTCTCTGTTAAAGGGGGCCTCTGGCAAATTCCAGTGCATTAATGAATAATGTTTTATCCTCTCTGATCTGTGGTTTTAAGATTTTTTTTTATTATAACCCAGTACTTAATTACAAATATTCATTCTCCTGGGCTACTCACCCCAGGAGTTTGCTGCTCAATAAACTGCTCACCTGGGGACTGACAACAGAGCTCAATGTCACTGATCCCTGACACACAGAGATAATGACAATGAAGACTGAGAAGTTCAGGCTTCAGGCTTTGGGCCAACATTGGCCCAAATTGGATACTATTCAAAGTAAAAAAAAAAAAAAATGCTATCCCTTATGATGTGAACATACCTTTGAGTCGTATTGGAATTTTTTCCATAATTTTAGAGATAAATGAATTTCAAAAGCTTTTCTTTCAGATTAATGTTTGTGGTTCAGCCACATGCACAATTAGAAAGTTGTGCCCATGAATTCTGCCAAATCTTGCAGGTCTACCCATAGCAAGGAGCTTGGCTTTGAGTGACAAATTATTGGTTGCCATGGATCAAGGCCATGGCCCAGGCCTGTCTTGCACTCCCTGGTTTTATAGCCCAGGACACCTGGGCTTCAATCACTGGGCAATGGCTGGAGTAGAGGAAACAGCTGGGCTCCAAACTCCCTGCTACCCACCCCGAGGTCTGGTACTCCACTTGGGACCCCAGGTGTAGGTCAGTGTGTGGCCAGAGGCTCTTGTGGCTTGGGTGGTCTTCAGCAATCAGTCCTGCAGCTGTGCTCGGACCTGGCTGCCTGCATGGCAAGGATCCCGCTGGCATTTCTGAATTTCCTAGGACCAGGAAGAAAGACACAGGTGCTGATTACAGGGGAGCTCCAGGACTCTGCTGAGACGACATGCTGGCTCAGACCCTTTGTGAGGGTGGCTCTTATGACCTTTGTCTCTTATTCGCTCTCTATCTTTCTTCTCTGCTCTCAAGACAGCACAAAGCTAGCTGAGCTTCAAAGGCCTCTCCCAGCCAGTGGTTCTCAACTCTGGGCGCACATGGGAATTGCCTGGAGAGCTTTACAAAAATATATCATTATCTTGGCCCCTCCCCCAGATAGTCCGCTGTTCTAGGGTGATCCCTTTTCCCTGGGATGACCCCGTTGCTCTGGAGGCAGCCTGGGCATCAGGGATTTTAGAAGCTCACCAAGTGATTCTAATTGTAGACAAGGTCAAGAACAAGGGCAGTGAGTTCCTACTCTTGCCGATGCAGGTGATTTCCTGGGAAGCAGGCCTGTCCTCTTAGCAAAATGGCTCTCGAAGTGTGGTCCGTCAACCAGACCCTGAGGGCCTGTTAGAGATGCACAGCCTCAGGCCACACTGCAGACTACGCAGTCAGAGACCCTGGAGGTGAACACAGCAACGAGCTCCCAGGTGATTGTGACTCACCCTCAAGTTTGAGGACCGCTGTCTTTGTAACACTTTTTTACAGTGATGGGCATGGAGATCAATACGTAATTACAGTTATCAAAATCACCAGTTGCTTTGTAAAGATGCCTTGGGCTCCTCCCAGACTTACTGAATTAGAATGTCAGAGGAAAGGCCAGCTGATGGGGGGCTTCTGTCCTTGGGAGCCATCAGTAAGGAAGAGGAAGGTAGCTCAGCAGCCCGAGGTGGGAGGGCTGGGCCGTTTCCCTGGTGTGGGCCTCTCTGAAGTGCTCCTAGCTCCTGGGTCTCAGGAGGTATTTCCTGGAGGTGGTCCCCAGGTTGTCACCTGCAGTTGCAGCCTGTGTCCCTGACACACAGCAGCAGAGACCTGTGTGGGGTTGCCACACCTCTGCCCTCCTGCCTTTTCAGTGACAAAGCCAAGGCTGCCAGGCTGTCCCCAGGAAGCAAAGGGGTGGGAGTGGAGTATGTGGAATAAATGGCATTGCTCCCCTTTTTCCTAAGATTAATCTAGGAGACAGGAGAGTAAAAACAGCATCAAGAAGGAGACTTGTCTGGTATGTGAATTATATCTCAATAAAGTTGCTATAAAAATGAGCACAAAGAGTAGCTGCGGAAAAAGAAAAAGTGGCCAGAGTCCCCAAGAGGTGGAGGGACAGGGCTGGCCAAGCCTCCTGTAGGAATGTGAGCCTCAGCTTGCAATTGGGGCAGCTGGCAGGGTCCCCGCCTCTCCCCCAGGGCCTCAGGCAGAAAGCCCTGCGCCTCGGAGGGCAATGCCAGCCAGGCCTGGGCACAGCCGCCTGGAGGAGGGCTCAGCCCAGCACTCCTTCAGCCTCAGCTCTTCCTGGCCTTCCAGAATGAGGAGGACTCAGTCAGGTCTTCGTGGGTTTGAGCCTGTGTGGTCCAGGAGCCCCATGGAAGGCTTTCTTCTTGGTCGGTGTCCCTCCAGCGCCAGCCTCCAACCCCTCCACCGCCTTCCCCTCTAAGGGTGGGGTGTCCAGTCTAGAAAAGAGAACGTGGGGAGTGTGGGTGTCGGGGGAACTGGAGGTGTCTGCAGTGCCATCACATAGGGAAGGAAATGGTGTCATGCTGTGTGGGGTGGGGACAAGCTGTGCCCATCTGTGACCCTGGATGAACTAATGACCTCAGCCGTGTGGCTAAAATAACCTTCCTTAGCCATGCGACAGTTTATATTGCTCATCATTGCGTTCCTAGCACCTAGCACTGTGCCCAGCACATAGTAGGTGCTCAATAAATATTTTCTAAATAAATAAGCAAACAAATGACCTCCCATTGCTCGGATATTCAAATCACTGGGTGGTGCAGGGCCCTCGTGCCTCCCTCTTCCTTCCACCCTCCTGCCCTTGGTTCTCATGCCTTTGTCAAAATCAGGTATGCCCCATATTTATATGTTTTTGTTTTAGCTTCTTTGGCCATCCAGGAATTCTTCGTCCTCCCTGATAAGCCAGTTGGGAGGTGATCTTCAGCCGCTTCCTGGTGCCATGGAGCTGCGCTGTCCTCAGGCTGAGAGGCAAGCCCATCTCCCCGCTGAGAGTCACAGCGTCAGTCCCCTTGGCTTGGTCCAAGGTCTCCAAGGCATCAACACATCCCCTCCTGGGCTGGGATGGGTGGGTTCTGCCAGATTCCATGCACAGCTCCCCTCCACCCTACCCCACATCCCCTCTGCAGGTTTCCACCCACACCTGCCGACTGCCAATGCCACCAAGTAGCAGCAGCCTTCCCTATACCACAGACACCTAGAAGCTCATTCAAGTCACTAGCTAGTGTCTGCAGTATAGACAGGACACAGATAGAGACATAAACAAGACACAGGCAGTTCACAGTTTCATAGAAAGAAGAGACGAGAAAACCTGCAATTACAGCCCAGACTCAGGAGCCCTCTGGAAGGATTCATCACAGAAGATCACAGCGGTACAAAAGAGAGAGCACTGCTCATTTTGAAACATTTTCATTTTTAATTATGAACTATTTCAAGCACATATAAAATAGCAGACAGCAATATACCTATCACCCAGATTTCACAGATGTGAATATTTTGACTGAGATGTCTCTCTTTTTCACACACACTTTCTCTCTCTCTCTCTTTCTCTCTCTTTCTGTATTTCCATCTCTTTCTCTATTTCTTTTTGAAGAAACAAAACCCTAGAGAAGCTGCTAATGCCCCAGCCTACTCTATCTTTCTCTGTCCCCCTCTGTCTCCTGATGTCACCACCTTCCTGAAATTGATCCTGTAGTAGTCAGAGCTCTCTAGGGAAACAGCACCGATAGGAGATATGTGTGGTTATCTATATAAAAGGAGATTTATTATGAAGAACTGGCTCATAGGGTTTTGGAGGCTGAGAAGTCCCACAATATGTTGCCTGCAAGCCGGACGCCCAGGAAACCTTTGGTGTAAATTCCAGTCTGAGTCTGTAGGTCTGAGAACCAGGGGAACTGATGGTCTAAGTCTCAGTCCAAGGGCAAGAGGAGATGAGATGTCCCATCTCAGCAGGCGGGCAGGAAGAAAGGGGCAGTCCCTTGTCCTTCCATCTTTTTGTTCTATCCAGGGCCTCAACGGATTGGATGCTGCCCACCCATATTGGGGAGGGTGATCTGCTTTACTGAGCCCACTGATTGAAATGCTCATCTCATCTGGAAACACCCTCGCAGACACATCCAGAAAAAATATATGTTTAATCTGGGCATTGTGTGGTGCAGTCAAGTTGATGCATAAACTTAAGCAACACGGGAAGACCTCATCTATAGTTTTTGTACAGGAATCCTTGGAGGGGCAGGACTGGCTTCCTGGAAAAGAAGTTAGTCAGGAAGTACGGGGTCGGTGGATTCCAGCAAGAGGAATGAGCATGTGCAAAGGCCCAGAGGCATGGCTCACTTGGCTGAGAAACTAGTTATGAGACTGTGCATTAATCCAGGAGAGACATGGTGGTGGCCTACACTCGGAGGGTGAGGGTGGGATGTAGAGAACAGGGAAGACCCAAGAGAGGTTGAGGAAGGGCCTGGTAATTGATATGGCTTGAAGGAGAGGATGACTCAGGCATGACATCTGGGCCTCTGGTTGAAAAGAGCTGGAGGTCATTGAATTCAGTTTAAGTCATGCTTTTGGGGCACCCCAGTAATATAAGAGAAAACTGCAGCCTGTCTTGGATACTTACCAGTGTTCACACAGTGGGACTCACCCAGCACTGGAGGAAATTGCTGTTTCCTGCTTGCTCTCTAGTATCATGTAGACCCACCATCAGCCTGGCTCTGCAGGAACCAGGCCAATGAGAGAGTTACGGGCCAATGGCAGGCTGGAAGGCAGGACTAAAATCAAAGCTGTCCCTGAGAGGGTAAACAGGCAGGTGAGATGCAGACAAAGCATAGCACCTCAGTTGCCTGCATTGAAAGAAATCCTACTGCTGCCTTTGCCTTTGTTTCCTTTGTATGCACTGACCTTTCAAAGAATTTAAAAAGAAGCTCTGTAGAGATTTCCAAAGTCCAAATACACAGAGGTGGTGGCTGTGGGATCAGAACTCCATCCCGAGACCCTTGCTTCACGTATGAACAGCCTGGAACAGATTCATTTTAAGGCCCTTTGACAACGCACACACCTAAGCAGCCAGCCACAACCCCCTCCACCCCACCACACACATCGCTAATCTCAAGCTGAGCTCAATTATTTAACAAATTCATTGCCAAACCTGCATTTTCATAAATGATTTCCAGGAAATGTGAGGGTTGAAATCAAGTTGAACTCGTGTGGTTTTGCTCTTAAACTTGAATTTTCTCTGTGATTTCTGGAAGACCTTGCAGTTCTGACTTCAGCAACCTCTGTTGGTTGCCTGTTTTGACTCCAGGAAGCTCCAAGGTAATCTATCTTATTAAACTCAAACAGAATGTTGGCAAGTAAAAGTTTGAGCATCAGCCCACACAAAAGAACAGTTTATCTTGCCTGAGAAGTATAAAATCAAATATCCATATCATTGGAGGGAATTTTCTTTGCTTGGCTTTCAGAATAAAATATGCTTTGAACTCCCTCACCAGAAGGTAAAAAAAAAAAAAAAGGCAAAATTTCTTCAGTTGAATCACTTTTGCAAAACCACTGCCCTTGCCTTCTCTCAGCAAGCTTGGAGGCCACAGAATTTTTATGAGAGTGTCCGAGCCATTTTCCAAGTGCCCTTGTTGTGATTACATATTAACACATGTCACCATATTGAGAGACCTGAGACTCAGTTTACACTCACTTGTAGGGCTAGAAACATTTTATGTAAAAACTTATGTAAATATGAGAGATCCTCACAACACAACCTGATTATTGGAATGACTACTGGTTTTACTTGAAAGCTCCTTAGTTTTCAAATATATTTCAGTACCTGTCCCTTCCTGACAAGCCTCCTGTGTGCCATTCCGCAAAGCAAAGAGGTACAGCTATTCTTGGGAGTCATCTTCTCTTTTCCTAGCAGGAGTAATTTTGTACGTGTTTTTCCTTACTTTATCATTTTGCTGTGGTATAAAAAACATTCAAGAAGATATAAGCAATGTTAAAAGATAATGTTTCATATGCCCTCTGCCAAGTTTCCATTAAAATAATGATGAAGATGTACAAATAGAGTGACAATAATCAACATTGGAAACCAAAGATAAAAGTTTAAAAGAAAATATTTGAAAACCACAGAGCCAGTAAGACTGAAGAAGAAATTCAATGGATGATCAACCCCTGCGCTACCTTCCCAGCTATAATAACCCTGCTGAGCTGCAAATGGTGGGGGGTCTGCAGCCAGCTTAAAATAGAACAGCCTGTGCCTTACCTCTCTGACATAATAAGGGCCTCTTCTCTCCTTTACTACCCACAACTGTAGTTGTGGGGAATCAGAAGCTTTCCATCATAGGGATATCCACTAGTCTCTCTTTGAACTAATGTGGGAAACACAGACAAGGGCCCAATAACTAATTTCTCATTAGACACTATGAAGGCCAAAAAATATAAGGATGATATATTTAAAGTGTTGAGGGAGAAAAAAACTGTCAGCCAAGAATTTTATATCCAGCAAAACTAAACACAGTATGACTGGTGTGTTTTTCTTATAACTCCTTTTTTTCTGTCTTACTTAAAAGACAACTGCATAAAGCAAGAACTGTAAATGGGTACCCAAAATATAAAGGTATGATTTGTGAAAATAACAGCATGAGGAAACAGAGATATGCAAAGACATACAAGGAGCAAAGTTTGTATACATTATTGAAATTAAGTTGTTATTAATCTGAACTAGATTATCATAAATTAAGATGTTACTTACAATTCCTAGGGAAGCCATTAAGAAAATGACTCAGAAAATGTATAGTAAAACAAATGACAATGGAATTAAAATGGTATACTGTGTGCAACAAAATTATGGGAGGCCATTGGTCTGGACTGAGCTCATTCACTGGGCCCCAACAGACCAGACCAAAATGGAGTCACTCGTGCTAAATGCTATGCAATCAAATCAAAACTTTAAGGAAGCAGATAGATCCCAAAACAGGTCAATATTTTCTTTCTCCTGAAAATACAAGATTCTAACATAATAAGGAAGTCCCCTCTACTCTAAAAGAGTAAATTGAAGTAATAAGCAGATTTTTTCCTATTGTTTTGTTTCTTGGTTCCCATCTTAATAAAACTTATTATTCTATTTCTCAGTTAGATTTGAGACCAAATAAGTCCATTTGTGATGGTGACAGAGAGACATCAATGATTAATTGAGAGGTTGATCAAAAGGAGGGAACTGTTAAATTAAGTTTAGCCTAAAGCTGTCTCCTTACATATTTTAAGTTCAGCCTAAAGTTTTCTTCATACATAGTGAATTTTAATGTAACTTGATGTGTAAACAGACTATAACCTACTCTGGTACCAATCACAGAGTTTTGGCCAATCACAGGCAGCCAACTGTTCAAGCCATGTTTAAATAAGGTAAACACCAAGCTACAACCAATCCAGCTGTCTGTACCTCATTTCCATTTTTTGCGCATGGCTTTCCTTTTTTCTGTCCATAAATATTATCCAACCACATGTCAGCTCTAGACTTGCTCTGAACCTATTCTGGTTCTGGGGACTGCCCAATGCACAAATTATCCTTTGCCCAATTAAACTCTGCTAAATTTAATTTGCCTCAAGTTTTTCTTTCAACAACTATAAAATCACTATAACACAAAAGAAGGAAATAAATGAAGGATTAAAGAACAAACAGACACATAGGTTCCAGTTCTTCAGGTAAGGAATTTAGAAGTTGCCCCTCGGTCTTAACAACAAGTAGTGCTGAAAAAAACTGAAAAATCAACAACTCTTCTTAGGTCTGTAAGAGAAGTGAAATCACAGGACAAATTGCTGACCCCAAAACTGAAGAGAAAGACAGGCAGATACAGAGAATAACAACTTAACAGAGCAGAAACTTGTGAACAGCAACCTCCAAGGAAACCATTGCAGAGCAGGAAAACCTGAGCCATAATTGACAAATTGCTAGAGTCTTAGATATAGACAAGTCTCAGAGTTAAAACTCCAGAGGTATCCAGTCATAGGGGAGCCCCCATGTTTTTGCTTTTGTAAGAATTACATCTACCATTTTCTCACAGTACTCATCAGAGAAAAATCTCCTCATGGTAGAGTGAGGATGAAGGAACTATCTTGAAATATGCCAGAGCATTCTGTTCTTCTTTACAAAGTCTGTCCTCAGGAGAAACTAGGTAACCACAACCTAAATTGCTTGGGTTTTATCAGAGCCTAACTGATCTGGGGGAAGGGAATACGCAACTCCAGCTCACTCTGGACACCCAAGAGGGAGAAGAGAAATACTCAGCTCTAGCCCATTCTGGCCATCCTAAGGGAGGAAGAAAAAACAGAAATATTTGTGAAGTTTGAAGTCCAGAGGATATGTTTACTAAAAGGCTGATACCTAAAAATAGGATTATAGAACACTTCCCTGTCCCCTACACCTTACCATAACATTAATAAGGGCCTATTGACAGCAGTTCTTTTCATCTGGTATGTCATGTCCAACTAACAAGAAAAAATTACAAGGAATACTAAAAGGCAAAAAACAGTTTGAGAACATAGAGCAAACATCAGAATCAGACATGGTAAGGATGTTAGAATTTTGAGACAGGGAATTTAAAACTATGATTAATATGCTAAGAGCTCTAATGGATAAAGTAGATATGTAAGAATGGACAGGCAATATAAGCAGAGAGATGAAAATCCTAAGAAAGAATCAAAAATAAACACTAGAGATCAAAAACACTATAACAGAAATGAAAAATGCCTTTGGTGGGCTTGTTAGCAAAGTAAACTCAGTTGAGGAAAGAATCTCTGAGCTTGATCATACCTCAATAAACACCTTCAAAACTGAAAAGCACAGAGAACAAAGACTTTAAAATAAAACAGAACAGAATTCCAAGAATTTTGGAACAACTATAAAAGGTGTAAATGTGTAAATGCATGTAATAAGAATACCAGAAGGAGACAAAAGAGAGAAAGGAACAGAAGCAATGTTTGAAGCACTAATGCCTGAGAATTTCCCAGAATTAATGTCTGACACCACAGTCCAGGAAGCTCAGAGAACACCAAGCAAGATATATGAAAAAAACACAAAAACAAGAAAACATAAAAACAACAACAAAAAAACCTCTATATCTAGGCATGTCATATTCAAGTTAAAGACAGAGGAAAAAATCCTGAAAGAAGCCAGAGGAGAAAAATACCTTGCCTAAAGAGGAGAAAAGAGAAGAATTACATCCAACTTCTTCTCAGAACCATGCAAGCAAGAAGAGAGTAAAGTGAAATATATATAATAAAATGTTGAGAAAAAAACACCAACCTAGAATTCTATACCCTCAAAATTATTCCTCAAACATGAAAGAGAAATAAAGACTTTCTAAGGCAAACAAAAATCGAAAGAATTTGTTGTTAGTAGACCTTCCATGTAAGAATTACTTCAAACAGTTCTTTAGAGAGAAGGAAACTAATGTAGATCAGAATGAGATCAGACACTTGTATCTACAAAAAGAAAGGAAGAGCATCAAAGAAGGGATAAATGAAGGCAAAATAAAAACTTCTAATTTTATTTTTAATTGATCTAACACATAACAGTTTGTTCAAAATAATAAAGCAACAATGTATTCAATTATGTACACATATATATGCTTATTTATGCTTTTCTATAAGTGAAATGAAGGACAGTAATGATGCAGGAGACAGGAGGAAGGAATTAGGATTATTTTTTTTTATCAGAAGGTGTTCACACTACCCATGCAATATAGTGTTATTTGAAAATCAACTTGGATTTTTTGCAAATGTATATTGCAAACTCTGGGGAAACCACTAAAAAACATAAAAAGAAATATAATTGATATTCTAAGAAAGAAAAGATAATGGAATCATTTAAAATGCTCAGTTAAAACCACAAAAGACAGAAAAAGCATAGAAAACAAAAAGAGGAACAAATAATGAGGGAAACAAATAGAAAACAGTAACAAATATGATAGATATTAATCCAATTATATCAATTTAATCACTTTGAACATCAGCGGTCTAAATGCATCAGTTAGAAGACAGAGGTTGTCAGAATGGGCAAAGAAACGAGACCCAACTACATGTTGTCTACAAGAAACCCACTCTGAATATACAGACACATAAAAATTAAAAATAATTGGAAAGAGAAAGATATGCCATGTGAATATAAATCAAAAGAGAGTGGAAGTATTGATTTCAGACAAAGCAGACTTCAAAGATAGGAATGTATCATGGAGAAACAGGGGCATTGTATAATGATAAAGGGGCCAGCTCTTCAAGAAGACATAAAAATCCTTAATGTGATGTACCTAACAACTACGCATCAAACTACATCAGGCAATAACTGATAGAACTGAAAGAGAAATACATAAATCGATAAGCCTCTAAGCATGCTAAAAAATATTAATAAAAAAAGAGAGAATACAAATTACCATTGTTAGAAACGAAAGAGGGAACATCAGTATAGATCCCAGGGGCATTAAAAGAATAATAATGGAATGCTATGAACAACTCTATGCCCCATTTTTGATAACCTAGATGAAATGGACCAATTCCTTGACAGACACAGTCTGGCGAAACTGACACAAGAAGAAATCTAGTAAAGAAATTGAGTCAATAATTTATAAACTGCTAAGGGAGAGAGCACAAGACTCTAATGGATTTACTGGTGAATTCTACCAAACATTTAAGGAAGAAATGATACTATTTCTCCACAATCTCTTTCAGAAGGTAGAAATAGAAGGAATAGTTTCTAACTCATTCTATGAGTATCACCTTGCAGGCAGGAGCAACTTTTTTTTGAGGCAAGAGAGCAAGGGACAGCCCCTGCAGCTTCCAGAGCCTGTTTAAGCTCCAGGAAACTCCCATCTCTGTCTCCCCAAAGTGAACATGGCTCCCCACTACCTGAACTGAGTTGAGGAGAAAGAAATAGATTTGGGAACATCCAGATAGCTTTTGTCGTTTGTTTGTTGAGTAAGTTCCCTGGGGTGCACCCCAAGACCCTGATTTCACCTGTTTGGGGGTTTTTCAGAACTTCCAGTTGGTTTCATTTGTTTTGAGTCACCTTTTGGGGGTGAATCTCATGAGTTGAGATTCAGCCCAATGGTGGACCTGGCAGGAGCAATGACCAGTGCACACAGCCTGCTGCCCAGCAGTGCACACCCAGGGGGAAGGAACACCTGCTGCCATCTCGGCACCATGGGAGGGGCCAGGGAAGGTGCTGCCTGAACTCATTTGTGGAGCTCATTTGTGGTTACCAGGAAACAGGGGAACTAAGCCACAATTTGGGGAGGGTTTCCCAGGGAATGAGGGGATTAGGCCACCCCTTTGGAGAGGGTTTTGAACTTCCAGCCCTGTGGAGCAGTTGTTGGAGGCCCAGGGAATGAGGGGATTAGGCCACCCATTTGGAGAGGGTTTTGAACCTTCCAGGTGGGGTGGCATTTATCACCTTTGGTTCCCATTTGTGAACCTTCCAACCCCGTGTTAGGGCATTTGAGGCACAAGTTGAGGTGCCATTTGGGGTGGCGTTTGGCCCCTTTGGGTTCCCATTTGTTTGATAGGCTCTGGCATTTTTGTATCCCCTGTATTGTCTGTTTGTTGTTTGTGAGTTTTGTTGCAACGTAAGGAAGCTCCATATCAAAGTCCCTTGGGAAAAACTTTGGCTGAACGGTTACCTTATAACTATGAACCTCTGTGTAAAGAGAGTGGCATTATCGTAATCCAATGTATGTGCTGGAATGTGAGCAGAAGTCGTTGTTAAATGAAAATTCCCATTTCATTGATAGGCCATGGCATTTTAGGTAGTTTGTGTTGGGAATTCCATATATTGTTTGTGTTTGATTGTCAGTTTTTGTGAGTTTTTGTACCTATGTCTATAGATCACTGTGATACCACTTGTCTGGAGTATGAGGAAAAGTGGTGGTTGATGGTTCACGGTCTATTCTGAGCTATTGATTCTTTTAAAATTCAGAACTCAAATGATCAACCTGCCACTATAGAGTTAAGATGTTGAGTCTCAAGTTCTCTGCTTGAGATAAACTCATTGTTTATGGTATACAAAATGATCTGTGTTTGTGTGATTTTTTGATAAATGAGGTCCTCCCACACTCACCAGGACACCCACAGCTGGCCAGGGCCAGGTGCTGGGCAGGGCCATAGCCCAGTGGCCAACCTGGCAGGAGCAAGGAACTCCTGTCCCTGCCATCTTGGCACCATGGAAAGGGCAGGGGAAGGTGGCGCCTGAACTAAATCTTCAGTCCCACATCCAGTAAATTATGACTCGGGGTTTGGAATGGTCTTTCCCAGCCACAAACTCAATTTGGGCCAGAGGGAACCCATCGCCAGGGCGGGCAATTTGTGGCAATTTCAGATAGGCAGCCTTGAATGTGCAGTAACAGCCAAAGTGCCCTTTGAGACAGTCAAACGGAATGGGTGAAAAAGCCACCCCAAACTGACATTTTGTAAAGAAGAATCTTGAAAGGAACATTGCCCAAAATTGTAAAGGACTCCAGGTGGCAGCAAGCCTTCAGGAAAGCAAATAGTTTTTTTAAGTCCAGGACTCAGATGGTGAAGGAGGGGGCCCAGAACCTCTTGCCTCCAAATAGCCCCACAGAAGCTCTGGGCAAAGTTGACAGCGGGGATTCGATTGGCATTAGCAGTCCAGGGAGCCCCTTCACCTGGCTGCCACCCTGATCACCAGCACCAGCTGCACCTGGTGCTCTGCAAGCCAGGCAGGGGACAGCAGGGGAGGGGCCGGGTATCAGTGAGGCAGCCGCAGACAAGCGGCTGTTGAGAAACTCATCACAGCAGGCCCAGGCCGTGGACCTGGGCGAGCAGCAGGAACACCAGGGGTTGTTTCAGAAGTGGCAGAATCTCACCTCCGGGTTGGGGTTGGGGGATGCTGCCAAGCTCCTGCTGGATGAATACCAGGGCCTGGTGAAGTACACAGGAGACTTCCATGTGCTTTGAAGTTTGGGCCTCAGCAAGCCTGCACATCATTACAGCATTGGCAAGAAGAAAGCTACCAAAAGTGAGTAAGGATATTAAGTATGCCACCAAAACAATGGCCCTAATACAGCTTTGGCTGAGCCCAAACGGGTGGCCAGCATGACAAAAAAGTCAGGCCACTGGCAGAGCTGCTAAGGAGGCCGCTGGAGATGATCTCTTCCTCGGGGCCTTGATAACCCAGCTAGATTTAGAGCCCCTTTAAAACTAAAGATGGGGCTCTGACATTGGAATGGCACAGCTAAACAGAGACAGAATTCTCATAGACTTATCTCCTATCCAAAGCTTTGGTTCAGCCTCTTGTGAGTTGCCTGCATGGATACACACATTGGGAGGAGAATGTCTTGATGGATTTGGTGGGACCTCCTTTGAGAGGACCTCATTTACAATTAACTTTTTATGAGCTTGGGGTAGTCTAAGGATAGAAAGATGACCCGATACACAGGGAGCCCAACATGTGGGTGTCCACCCTTTTGATGCTTGACAGTTTCACTTGGATGCCTAGGCTTGTATCAGTAGATACTCTTTCGGGCTGGGTAGAGGCTTGTCCTCAGAGAACATCTGAGGTTCCAAGCTGGGCTCCTACCAGGAGCTGCCGGCCTGAGACAGGGCCTTTGCTGAGTTCCTGCACACATATGCCAGAACAGAACAGGAACAGGCCTCAGAGGATAAAATGATAACATGCATCAGCAGTCCAGGGAAAGAGGCTGAGCAGATGGAGAATGGCATGCTGGTGATGACACTGTGGACAGACAGCTGCAGAGATGGCTCAGCAGCTCCTCCTCTTACAGTGAGGATGCCAATAGATATCGCATTGCCAACAGGACCCAGGAGCACACTCCAGGGAGCCCTGGACACTTTGCAAGAGTTGTAAGAGACTTTTCCTTTGTAGCAGAGGTAACCCAGCATGTAAACAAAGCCCAACACCTAGAATAGAAATTTCACGCACCCTAGAATTGATACACGATACCTATCTGAAGTGGGATAAGATTGTCACTTGCCCTCCTCTGGATAAGGGTAGCCCTTTAGAAGCAGGCTTAAGTTAAGCGCCTAAGAAATAGTTTATGAGAGACCCTTCCTAGCACCCCAAGGTAAGTATGGTAATATAACCATGAGTAAAAGAAAATAGAGCAAAACAATATGTCGAATGAGTGGGTCAGGTGCTAACCACTATGCATGAGTTTGCCTCTTTCAGGTCCCTGAACCATTTGGAAGCAGAGAAGTGGAAGGGACCCTAGAAGTGCCTCTAACAACTCATACCTCATTAAAATTGTCAGAAGTGAAACCTTGGGTCCATGATACCAAAGTAAAAAGGTATAGCCCCCAGTGGAGGGGACAGCCTTAGGTTATCTAAAGTATCTGAGAAAAAGAGAAAAAAGTGAATGAAAGTGTTGGTACTTTTGCTAACCCTTTTTGGTTCTGTCTATAGGATAGAGGGACAACTATTTAGTGAGGATTCACCTTTGCTGTTGATCTGTTTTGCTGCTGGATGTGTTATTATAAATCTCATTTAGTATAAGTATTTCTGTATGTGATTTCTGAATTTGCAGAAGCCGATCTCTTGGATCACCTACAGGGTGCAATTCATAGCTCTGCACTCATAGGTCCCTTTCTAACCCAGCCCTGTATTGGACACTGTGTACAAGGTGAGAATCCATTTCACTTTGTCAGTCCTCACAGTTGTGGTTGTTGCTTATGCCCCTTTTCACCCAATAATTTGTACCTTCTGTCTAATACGTTACCACAATTCAGCAGGAAGTCGCTTGATGACTATGTTGCCCCTCCTCCCACAGATATGGAAGGGTAAAATTGACAGTGGGGAATATGTAATAGAGAGAGTGGCCTAAAAAAGGGTAAAAATGTTTTCTGTCTCTTCAAAACTCCTTCACCCTTTTTGAGAACTAAAACCTACATCCCTGCCTCAAGCTAGTGGTCAGAAGGGGCAGGAGAGTGTCCTTTGTCCTTTGCACCACAGGAGATGGCTCAGGGGAAATGTCCAGGTGGAGGTCATGAGATTATTTTAGCCAAAGATGGGATTATGGGATTAATCAGAAACTTTAAAAGCTCTGTACTTCTGCTTAGAAATAGGACATTGGTACTTTGAGATAGGAGTCTGCCAACCTCCTCATTTGCCACCAAATTAATAAACTCCTCTTTCCTTCTCAAAAAACAAACAAACAAAAAAAACAACAACAAAACACACACACACATAAAATTTGTAGGGGATAACATAGGAGAAAAATCATTCATTCAAAAGAATGAAAAGACAAGTCATAGATTGGGAGAAAATATTTGCAAAATACTTATCTGTTAAAGGACTGTTACAAAAGCATACAAAGGATGCCTTAAATGCAACAATAAGAAAACAACCCAATTAAAAAACAAGACAAATGCCTTAACAGACAACTTCACCAAAAAAGATATACAGATGGCAAATAAGCATACAAAAAGATGTCCACATCTTATGTAATTAGGGAAATGCAAACTAAAATGACAACAAGATACCACTAACCTATTAGAATGGTCAAAATCTAGAACACTGGCACACCAAATACTGTCAAGAATGTGGGACAACAGGAATTCTCATTCATGGCTGGTGGGAATGCAAAATTGTACAGCCACTTTGGAAGACAGTTTGGTGGTTTCTGACAAAACAAAACATACTCTCAATTTGTAAACTTACGTCCACCCAGAAATCTGCACATGGAAGTTTATAGAAGCTTCATTCATAGTTGGCAAAATTTGGAAGCAACCAAGATCTCCTTCAGTCAGTGAGTGGATAAATAAAACTGATACATTCAGTCTATGAAATATTATTCAGTGTTAAAAAGAAACGAGATATCAAGCCATGAAAAGATATAAAGAAACTTTGGATACATATTTTAAGTGAAAGAAGCCAAACTGGAAAGACTAAATACTGCATTATTCTGACTATATGACATTCTAGAAAAGGCAAAACCATGGACACCACAAAATGAGCAGTGGTTGCCAGAGGTTAGAGGTGAGAGAGGGATGAATAGGGAGAGGACAGAGGATTTTTATGGAAGTGACAATACTTGGCATGGTACTATAATGATGGATACATGTCCAAAACCATAGAATATACACTACCAAGAGCAAACCCTGATGTAAACGATGGACTTTGGATAATATTGTGTTAATGTAGGTTCATCAAGTGTAAGAAATATACCACTCTAGTGGGAGATGTTGATAATGGGGAAGTCTATACATATGTGGAGGCATGGGGTATATGGTAATTCCCTGTATCATTCACTCAATTTTGCTTTGCACTTAAAATGGCTCTTTAAAAATGTCTTTAAAAAAGAGGTGGGGGGAGTGACAGCAGCAAGATGGCAGAATAGGAGTTTTCAGCACTCATTCTCCCACAGAAATACTGATTTTGCCAACCACCCACAGACAAGAGTACATTTGTGGGAGCCTAGAAGTCTAGCGGGGAGGTCCCAGCACCCCACTGGAACAAAAAACTGAAAATAAATGCATTGAAAAGAGCAAGAAGGACAGTTTCACTTTACCCATGTCACCATACTCTCAAGGCGGCACAGCTCAGTACCAAGAGGATCTCTTGGCCAGCAATTTCTCCCACAGGGGAGAGTGAAAACATAGTGAGTGCCTGGATTCCTCAACCATGTGGCATGCTTCCCAAGAGGCCCACTTTTTTCTCACTCCATCCAGAACACTGATAGGATTGGCACAGCTGAATAGTCTGGGGGCAGAAAGGAGCAGGGCAAAAAGCAACTGGGACACATAAATCAACAAAGGGCTGTGATTTCTGCTAACCACCTCACTGACCCCATCAAGAGGCCTATTCATGAACCTAGTAGGACACACCACCTGCATATCACCCCCACTAGCTCATGTACTCACCCAGCATTTCATATGCTCCGCCCTCCCTGTAGCTGCTACCCTGAACACACTCCTACAGACAGCACACTCAAGCCTCTGCAGATCATGCCCAAGCACACACAGACAGCTGGCTTGACTCTGCTGGATTAGGAAAAGTGTCAGCACCCATATTTGCAGAATTGAGAGAAGGCATACAGTACTAAAACTTTTCCTTCAAGAGAGAATAAGAAGAATGGAGTGGGTGCATCAATAGAAAAGTTCTGAGAGGCCAGGTGTGGTGGTTCACACCTGTAATCTCAGCAATTTGGGAGGCTGAGGTGGGAGGATTGCTTGAACCTAGGAGCTCAAGGCTGCAGTGAGCTATGATTGTGCCATGACACTTTAGCCTGGGTCACAGAGTGAGACTCTGTCTCTAAAAAAATTTTTTAATAATGGTCTGAGAGACCCCGTAAATCTCTAGTGGGGCTGAGTGGGGAAGATCTTTCTCTCACAAAGCCAGTCTGTAAAAAAAGGATGAGGTAATCACTTCTTTAAATGTCAAGACAGCAATACAAGACTTCAAGGAACATGAAAAATCCAGGAAACAAGACCACCAAAGGAACATGATACTTTTCCAGTAACTGACCCCAAAGAAATGGAGATCTCATAATTGTCTGAGAAAGAATTCAAAAGAATTGTTTTAAGGAACTCAGCAAACCACAAGAGAACACAAACTACTCAATGAAATCAGAAAATCAATACAAAAACAAAACAAGAATTTCAACGAAGAGATAAAAATTATTTAAAAGAACCAAACAGAAGTTCTGGAGCTTAAGAATACTGTAAGTCAGGCCAGGCACAGTGGCTCATGCCTGTAATCCTAGCACTCTGGGAGGCAGAGGCGGGAGGATCACTAAAGGTCAGGAGTTCAAAACCAGCCTGAGCAAGAGCAAGACCCCATCTTTACTAAAAACAGAAAGAGATTAATTGGCCAACTAAAAATATATAGAAAGAATTAGCCGGGCCTAGTGGTGCATGCCTGTAGTCCCAGATACTCAGGAGGCTGAGGCAGAAGGATTGCTTGAGCCCAGGAGTTTGAGGTTGCTGT
>CAUYRT010041427.1:0-19886 GCA_963574885.1 Lepilemur ruficaudatus
CGAATGTTTATGGCAGCACAATTCACTATTGCTAGGTCATGGAAACAACCCAAGTGCCCGTCAATTCATGAGTGGATTATTAAAATTTGGTATATGTTTACAATGGAATATTACTCAATTTTAAGAAACGACAGTGAGCTAACACCACATACGTTATACTGGATTAAGCTTAAGCCCATTATTCAAAGTGAGGTGACACAAGACCCGAAGAATGGGCCCCACATGTACTCACCATCAAATTGGTACTGACTGATTAACACTATGGTGCCCAAATGGTGGTGGTGTTCACTAGGGATTCGGGGGGTGGGGGGCAGACCCACATCAGAGGGATGTGGTGAGCATTGTGGAGGGGAGGGGCATGCTTGAAATGTAGCTGGGGAAGGGAATTAGGGGTCTCAATAGGAGGAAGGAAATCCTCTAAAACTGATTTATGTGAATAACTGTACAACTTGGTAAATTTACTAATAATCATTTAATTGTACACTTAAAATGGAGTAAAGGCATGATATGTAAATTATACTTCAATAAAGAAAAAAAAAGAAAGCATTGAGTATAAATGTTGGGGACATGTGTTCTCCCCTGATAGAGGTATATGGATTCACTGCAATGGGAATTACATGGTGGTTCAAAGGGATACTGCCCTGTTAAAATGGCCCACTTTTGAAATTCTGTAACCTGAATGGCCTCGTGATGATTATCCACAAAAATTCTATTTCCAAACTCACTAATTGGTCAGATGCAGAAAACTGCCTGTTTATTATTTATTCTCCATAAATAAGACAGAAATTATTTATATAAGACAACTGTGTTTTCAGGACTACTACGTCATGATCCTAGACTGTACAATATTAATAAATAAATCTAAGTGTCCAGATAATTGTCAAACTATGATCATCAAAAGTTGGTTGATAAAGTCAGGTTATCTAGCCAAAACCACCTCTGTTCACAGATACTTTTAAAGAAAATCCAATGTTCAAAGTAACTGTTTACCCGAGTTTGTATCACTGGTAAGTGCAAACATGTAAGTTTTCCACTTCTCCGTTTCAAAATACTTAATCTGCTATCAAGTGTGAGAGCACAACCAATTACTAAATAACTATGGAAGAGTTAAATCACCCCTAAAGAAGGCATCCTTAAACTGGCTGTTCTCAGTCTGTCAAATAATTAGCCCTCCCGTGCTCACTTGTCTACTTAAGAACTCCAGCTTCCATGTCTGTGCAGAGTTGTTTCCATTAGAAGTATGAGGGTATATGGGTGGAGCTCTTGAGAGAGTGATTTTATTCCCATCTGCACATGCACTGACCTATTTAAAACAAACATTTTACAGATGGAGAAACTGAGATACCAAGAAGCTCTCTCCAAAAAAGCCAACAGAGCATATCAATGGCAGAAATGGAAGCTACACTCAAGTTCCTAACCCATGAGGTCAATGTTTTTTGCCCTCTGCACGGCAGACTACATGCTTTCAGATACCACCTACTCTCTGGGCTGCATATAATCTTGTTTCTCAGCACAAGCTCAAGATTCCTGCACAATCCCTTTGTTTGCTTCTGTGACCACGTGACAAAACACAAGGATGGGCACTAAGGACAGAGCCAATCCAGGGCTGACTGAGTTGAAACCCACTCAAACACAGCACACTATAATCCACACCAGAATGGCTGAGTACCTAAACTCAGAGGTCATGAAGACTAAGTGCCAAAATGAATTACAGGCAAATGATAATGATGTTATGGATACATAACTGTTGACTGACACTTTTTTCTGATGATTGATATTGCGTGCAAAAGGATTGATTTAAATTTCAGTTGTAAAAGCAGTTGAATAGAAGAAAGCCTATTTAGCAACAATTTATAAATTCAGTAAATATCTTTTTTCTGTGGTCCACTCCCCCAACCAATGGTGGATAGGGAACCCTCAGGGATTGCAACTTTCATGTCAGGATGCTTTCAGTACTTAGATCAGGGTGGGTTGGGTCACTCAAATGTGCTGGGATGTTCCAACCCTGGAGCATGGATAGCTACCTCCACGCTCCACCCAAAACATGGTGGGGCCAAGTGCTGAACCTGGCTGTCCCCACACCCACAGGCAGGCCCTGACCTGGGGCAGAGGGCAACAGTTTTGTAGGTTAGAAGTCCAGGTAGACATAACCAGGTTTTCTGCTGAGAAAAATAAAGGTGTCTTCTAGGCTGGGCTTTTTCTCATCTGGAGGCTCTGCAGACAAATCCACTTCCAAGCTCATTCAGGCTGTCTACACTCAAGTTCTTACTCCTTGGCTCCCTCCATCTTCAATCCAGCAACAGAGCATGAGATCATTCTCATGCTTCAAATTTCTCTGATTTCTCCATCTGCTACCAACCAGAGAAAACTTTCTGCTTCTAAAGTACTCACATGATTTGATTAGGCCGCCGAGATAATCTCCCCATCTTAAAGCCAACTGATTACTAACCCTTTGCCATGATAATATAACATAACACCAGAGTAACACTCGGGGCAAAAGTCATGGGGGCCATCTTAAAATTCTACCTACAACAATTAGAAACATATAGTTGACATTTGGAAATAACTTTCTTAAACTTAGGAAAATTCTGGGGCTAGAAATCTAGATTTGGGATTCATCACCTTTTAGGTGATAAATTCATAAAACATAAATCCGTGGGCAAATATGATACTACTGATTCAGAAATGGTTTTTAGCAAGAAATCATAAGACACAAATAGCTAGGGAAATATTTTGCATATTTGATATTTTTTGACATTATCTCTAAGAGTAACACTGGCCACTGTGTTCTGCCATTTAGGAAGCTCAGTTCCAATTTGTTTAATTTATTCTAGAAGTTACAAAATAACTAAATTAGCCTTCCTTGATTCCAACCATTTCACATTAAAAAAAAAAAAAATCTATCTTCCAAACAATAATGAAACTCTTTGTGTGTGCGTATGTGTGTGCGTATGTGCATGTGTGTGTGTGTTTGTGTGTATGCGTGAATATGCTTAAGGATTAAAATGCTTTATGGACTCAAATCAGCCACTGAAAGATGGGAAAAACAAAAGTTAAAAATGTCAGGCAAAAGACATAAGCACAAGATATTATCTTTTTTACCATTATTTTTTAAAAACAAGTGGGCTAAACAGCATTAAACACATTTATTTACTATTTCTCCAAAATTATAAATTCATTTTCAGTCATTTTATCTCTTCTATCAGGATTCAGTTTCCTATAAGGAAGACAACAATAATTTGATGTGTTTTTATCGGTTTAGAAAGTTCAGACTTTTATTTAGTCAAAACCAAAAAGAATTTATAACTAAATTTTTCTCTGTGATGTAAGTTAAAGAAAAATATACATTTAATATAGTCACTTTTCCTTTTCTCTTCCCTATTTTTCTCTCTTAGAAAATTTATCTCTGTACCTATTAGGGGTTCACCCTACTTTGCAGGTGGCTTTCTCAAGTTGTAAGCAGACAAGAAACATTATTAAAGACTTGGTCAGAGAAATGAAGAAGGCCAAAAATTCCTTTATGGTTAAACACTAGGGGATGTGAGAACTGAGAAAGAGTTGACCAACCCCTCTGAGACTTCCCCCTAGAAAAGCCCAGCCTTTGTTCTCACACCATCACCTGCCACTCTGTCTCAGGCACACAGAGCATTTGATTCAACTTAGCAAACCTATATTGAGTGCCCACTGCGTGCACTTAAACAATCCTTCACTCCGCCTTCCCAATTTACCAGTAAAAATCTACTTAAAATACTGCATAGAGCAGTAGGTTTCGATATATTATGCGCACACACACACGCATGCACAAAGTACATGCTATAGGAGTCACACTCCTACCATTGAAAATGTTATATATTAATATCCTGTATTTTTGTGTATGTCACCCCATTTAGCAGCAAATGAAGGTATGTGCAGAAAAGAATTACACTGGATTTCATGAGGACCTTTCCTTTTTTAATCAAGTAGAAATGTACATTGTCACTGGATGCTCATGTTGCTTCAGATTTCTACATGCTGCAGTTTGTGAAGATTTTAAATCAACAATGATAACTACAAAGAGGCCCTGATCATAAGGGTAGCATATGTTATAGGTCATCTCGCTCCATAGGCAAAAGCAATCTTGTAGGAGATGAAACACAATATTGTAATTAGAAATAGATGGATTCAATAAATATTAAGCAGTAAAATGAAAATATTATTCACTTAGCCATTTCCTTCTCAGCAGAACCTGCAATTCTGGCTCATCTTAATATCTGACCCATGAAATTAAGATAAAGAATATTGAGAGAGAAGATGGAGAGAATTGAACAGGCCTGGCTTTTTGGAATTCCAGTATGCTTTTCACAATTGCAAGTTGATGCTTCCTTCCCAGTACCTCAGTGGAAAACAAGAAATAACAACAGACCAAGGGACAAATGAATACAGAGCGATGAGTTCTGTTCATAATTCTATGGGTTACATATTATTATATTGATACTAATAAAATCAGGCTTCAAGATCCACTGTTCCAGATAATCCTGACGAGCACAAATTTTTGCCTATATTTCCTGATTATTTACAACCTGTTTGATCAATTTGAATATTTATTTTAATTGAATTGGACAAATTGGTCAAGTTAGTCCAGGCCCTGGGATCCCCTGCCTTTTTTCTTTTAGAGAAGTCTTCCTTTCCTCCCTCCCAAGCAAAGAAACTTCAATAAACTCTATCTTTAATCAAGCCCATCTAATCTTCCACCAGTCTCAGCTTTGCCTGCAGGCAGCCGTGAGCTGCAGGAAATAGGCCAAACCAGCTCTCTGTTAGCTATTCTGATAAAGGAAGGTGACAGAGGAGAATGCCTTTTAGGGAGGTTGCTGTTTTGCATTTTGGAAAATGGATACTAAAGGCAAAGTGGGGATAACATAAGGTCAGGTTGAATATTCAAATTACTTGGTCCCTTTTCACTGAAAAATTGGTTTTACATGACTCCCAACTATTCTTCAAGTGCTTTTCAATGAATAATAATAATAATGATAATGTATAGCTCCTTGTTTTTTATTTTGCCAAAACTAGGCCTTGTACATATTCACTAAACTAGTAGTCAAAGTCTTATCCAGCTTTTCAGAATTCTGCCGATAGATAGAAGGTATTAGTAAGCTTATAAATCCTGAAATATTTCTCAAAGTTTGGTTTATGGAATTGCTCCCATCTGTGAGTGGCAAATTTATCTCTGTCTAGAAAACTCTTCTTTCTTCTAAAATACTAAAAGCATCCCTGGAGTACTTTAAACAGACAGCTGGCCTCAGGGCTTCTAATGCTTTTGTACATTGTCACTCTCCTCAGGGGGCCCTAGGACCTGGTGCACCCCTGAGCCTTGCAGCCTCCCTGGTCACCATTCCACCTGCTCAGCCCCAGGCAGGTGCAAAGCACTCCTGACCTTGCTCAGCTGCCCTCCTGATCCTCTTTGTTTTAAGGCCTCAGGGTGTGTTGTGTTCTAAGAGAGCAGCTCATATGTAGGTCCCCAGTGTCAGGCTAAACTCAGGGCATAGAAGAAGAAAATAAAAATCTGGAGCAGGTGAAGCAAGGTAAAGGCCAGGTTCAAAGAAAAGAGTAAGTCAAGGGAGGGTCAGGGATTCTACCCTGGGCCAAAAACGAGTCATGAATCAAAGCTGGATGTGTGACCAGGGATCATGAAGAAACTGGAGATCAGGGCGTGGCAAAAAAAAGACTGCAATGGGAGTAAGGAAACCTCGGTTTTAATTTCACTGCACTCTGGGTCTCAATTTCCTTAAGTGGAAAATGAAGTTCTACAATGAAATTATCTCAATCATCTAAATATTGTGACTCTACAAAGACCACATGAATAGTGTATTAGTCAGGGTTCTCCAGAGAAAAAAAACCAATAGGAGATGAGAGAGACAGAGAGAGAGACAGGGAGAGAGGAGATTTATCACAGGATTTGGCTCATGCAATTATGAGGGTAAATTTCACAATCTACCATCTGTAAGCTGGAGACCCAGGAAATCCAGTCATGTAATTCAGTTCAAATTCAAAACCTGGAAAAAGTGGGCAAGGGGGAGACAATGGAGTAAGTTTTGATCTCAGTCTAAAGGCCTGTTATGTTTGAATGTGTCATATAGGCCATGTCCTACATTGCACAGAATATATGAAAAGAAACAAGGAAATGGTAGACACAGAGCTGAGATGCAATGCAAAATGCAAGAGATGGAGAAATCAGCATTAACTAAGTTCCTGACTTTTGGTTCGTGTTATATACTCAATGTGGGTCACCTGAGAGCCTCTTTTCATTTCACTGCATTCTTTCAGGGACACATGCTAATGGGAGATTTATCTTGACACAGGCTTTCTAGATCACTGAGACAGAAAAAGGAAAGGTAGAAAATTGCACATTGGCTCTAGTTTCCAGCCCAAAGTGACAATGTCACATCTGCTTACATTTCATTAGCAGTACCAAGTCACAAAGCTCTAATTTCAAAGGGTGTAAGAAAGTGAAATCTGATCTACTGTGTGCCCAGAGGGTAGGAAATGTAAATATGCCTTCCACACCACCCTCAGGTTCTTTACCTTCCAAATATAAATATGTGCAAGTCTTTTCCTTCTTCAAAAAGTATACATGTACACACAAACGCAAACACATGTAAAGAGCCCAAACAAAACTCCTTCAAAGCTCTGTCCCTCTCTCCTGTATGCTCTCTCTTCCTTTCACATGCAGGCTTCTTAAAACAATTGTAGGCATTTGCTGCCACCACTTTCTCCTTCTCATAACTATCTCTTCTTGGCTTCCAATTCTTTTAGGAAACTATTCTTACCATGGTCACTAGTGACCTATGAGCTGCTAAATTCAATTAAAGCTTTGCAGTCTTTATTTTATCTGCTTTCTCTATATAGGATTTGTGGATATAAATATTTCCCTGACCTCATCAGTTTCTGCAACTTTAACTTCAGCAACATCATTGCTTCCCTCCAATCTCCTTGTCCATTCCTTCTCCTTTCCCTTCCCTTTCTTCCCTTCACTTTGTACACCCATGCACACCCTCCCTAAGTTGTTGTATCCTTTCCCTTGGCTTCACTTATTTCCAAAACCCCTATGAGTCCCAAAGCTGTATCCCTATCCCAGATCCCTCTCCCAGCCGGAATAATTAACCAGCTACTAGAAATCTCCATCAGAGAGCCCTGTAAGTTCTTCACACTTAATATCTCCAAAACAGAATTTATCACATTTTCCATTCCCCTTACGTCATAGTTCAGTGAATTATACCATTTCCCAGTCTCCAACTCAAAAATCTAGGAGTCATCTGAAGCTTCTTTCTTTCCTTCTTCAACTCTATAATATCGGTTACCGGGTCCTTGTGATTTTTCACTTGCTTTACTAGAACAGCCTCCTAAAGGTTCCTGCCACCAGAACTAACCCCTTGAATCTTGTTCTTCACAGATGATCAGAGTCATCTTTCTAAACATAATTCTGTCACTCCCTTGCTTAAAACCCTTCAATCCTTCTCCATGTCTTAAGGCTATGGTCCAACATCCTTCTTGTGATTTAAAAGGTCTTCAAGATCTGCCCATGATTGCTTCACCAGTTAGATTTGTTGCCTTGGCTCTCTCCTGTGAATTTCAGCTCTACTGAGTTACATATATGCCCCAGAATGGTGCCTGATGATTCAAATATCCATGTCTTTGAGCATGCAGCACTTAATCAATATTGATAAATATCTTTATTTCTTGTTCTCTGCTTGGTTAACTCCTTTGAAACTTAGCTCACCTATCTTTCCTTCCAGGGAGTCTTCTCTGGTCCTCCCAGTTCTCCCTGCTATGTGTTCTAAGAGCACCTTTAGATCACCTCAATCTCAGTAGTAAGTCATCACAATTATATTTTTATATTCAACATTTTGTTTTTCTTCCCTACTATAAGTTCCATAAGGACAGACACAGTTTCACTTGTTTTTGTATACATGGGGTCTATTACAATGCCTAACATATATTAGGAACTCAGTAAATACACATTAAATGAATTAATAAATAAAACCTCATATTCTTATGAGAACAAAATTATGGAACTGTGCTCAGGGTGGCAGAAAGCAAGGAGGAAAAGTCCAGCACATGAATACATATATTCATTCTTAGGCTTATATATTAATATGTATAGTTGGCCTATATAATTACTCAGCATTGGTGCCCTCTGCTGGATCCCTGGGTATTTTATGCTACACTTTGCCCTTCTGTGATACTTTCCTTTCTTTTACCTTTGAGATTCAGTTTGAGAGACAAGTGACTTACCTTATATTAAGGGTTCAAATTCTTTAGAATTGTGTGTCGACTTGTTTTTATGAAATAAACACATATCTACTGAAGACCGACTGTGTTGTTTTCCCTGAAGATGCAAAGCACCTATACTCAAGGAGTTATAGCCTAAACAGGAAGCTAAGTTTTCAGTTGAACGAAGGAGCACTTCCATTGTGTAAAAGTATAAAGAAACATTGTGCGAAGAAACAGCAAGAACTTGAAAAATGATGCTTGCACATCTCAATCTGAGTCTCACAGAGCCTAATGTCACAGAGTAAATGCTCAGCATTTACCTTTCTTTTCTGTGACTTCATTTCCTTAACTGCAAAATGTATAAAATAATTAAAATGTGGGTTATAATAATGACAATAATTGCTTACATGAAATTTATTTGATATAAAAGCACTTTATAGTAATGGTCATCCTTTATTGAACAATCATTTAAGTGTAGTATGAATTTTACATTCTTGATTTTATTTCATTCTTACAACAACCTAATGTAGCATTATAATCACCATGATACCAATGGAGAAACAGTGGTTCAGAGAGTTTAACTAACATCCAATATCACACAGCTGGTGAGTAACAGACCTGGGATTCAACCTCAGAATTGTATCACCCTAAGTCCAGGGCTGCTAAGTACTATACTACACTGCCTACCTTTGAACTGTCATATAAATGTAATTTATGTGTTCAGTCATTCATATTTAATCATTTTGATGAAGTAGAGCCCATGCTATAAGTAAAAGTTATCAATTAACCAAATTGCCTGATTTTTCCATCTGTAAAAATGAGTGAGTTGGATCACACTAAATGAGACATTGCATATCAAGCACTCTGACTCTGCCCAGTCCACGATGCAGAGTAAGTATTCAAAATGCTAGCTATCATTATTGTTACTATATTGTTACTAAGTTACTTTCTCTATCAACTTTCTATAATTCTGTGGCATTTCATACACATAGAATTTTGTCAAAGGGCTAGGGTAACACAGCATGGGATTTATATAAGAAGATACAAACCCATAAGCTAGGCACTTATTTATGGAGACTTTGATGGCAGAGGTAGCTCTTTGGGATCCTAAGGAACACATGTTCAGATAAGCCACCACAATTATCCAGAAACCTTGTTACCATTTTGCAGGTCATAAGGATCTGCTCCCAACTTTTCTAAATAATCCAGGCTCAGAATTCATTCTCCAGCTAATTGGGAACACAATATGTTCATGCATCTCCCAGTGGACTCAATGCTACTAGAAGGGTAATTTGTACATTTTGTTTATCTAGTGAGAAGAGGGACATGGAATTGCTCTGCTGAGACCACCCTATTCCATGATCACCAAAGTACACTGAAAAATACCAGCCTCAAAATCCTCATTTGCTGTAGGCTGGTAGCCACACTATCCTTCTTGTTTAGTAAGTTTAGCCCATGGGCTGTAATAAAACAGGCAGAGATAAACAAGCACTGTTTTCCACCTGGAAATTCAGGTAGACAAGTCAAGAATTCAAGGTGTATAGCAAGACTTTAGGGCCTGATATGCATCAAAATCTAGGGCATACAGGACGGATCATCATGAAAGTTAATGCTGTGCCGAAGATGTCAGAAAAGACAGGAGTTGAAACATCATACAGGGCTCTTGCCAAACACAAGCTTAATTAATCCCAACCCTTGAGAGTACAGGTATGATTAACCCCAGTTTCTAGATGAGGAAATTGAGCTTCAGAGAATTCAAGGTTAGAAAATTAGTAAGAGTTAGATAATTGATAAAGAAGATAGATAATTGAAAGTGTACAAATATTATAGTGATTTTGAGAAATATTTAAACAGAGTGATATTAGAGAGTAATTAAGGTGAGGGTAACATTAGCTAAGATGGAGTGCCTATTAGTTATATATTATTGCATAACAAATTACCACAAATTTAGCAGCTTAAAACAACACATATTTGTTATCTCACTGTTTCTTTGGGGCTAGATTCTAGGCACAGCTTGGCTTAGCTGGGTTCTGTTATTCGGGTCTTATAAGACAGCAATCAAGGTATCAGCTAAACTGTATTCTCATATGGACATTTAACAGAGAAGAATCCATTTCCAAATTCACTCAGGTTGTTGGCAGAATCTATTTTTTTAGAGCTATAAACTGAGGGTTGGGCTTCTTACTGGCCACCACTGGGAGGCTGCCCTCGGCTCTAGAGGCTGCCTGTAGTTCCTTCACATAAGGGCTTTCCCAACATGGCTGGTCACCGCATCCAGTCAGCAAAGAAATTCTGTACCAAGACAGTCTTCGGCATATTCTATTGGTTAGAAGCAAGTCACGGGTCTACACTCAGACAAGGGGATTATGCAAAGGCATGAATACCAACAGGCAGGGAAAAGGGAGGTCACAGTAGAGTCTGTGCCTGAGAGTGTGTCAGAGGGGACTTTGTCAAAGAGGTGAGGCCTGGATGGTTTGAAGGAGCCAGAGGTGGGAAGATCCAAGGAAGGGCGATACGGATGGAGGGAACCGCACACACATAGCGCCTGAGTGGGAAAGAGCTTGGTCAGGTGGGGAAATGGAAAGGAGGATGGCTGACACATGGGGAGGAAGTAGGAAGGGTATGAGTTGAATGAGGAAAGGTTAGAAATTAATCAAGAGGCAGATCTTGTGTGAGAGTGAATAGGTAAGTATCACAAGGTCCTAATAAGCAGTTGAGATTTTATTCTAAGCTTACTTTGATTCTTTCATTCAGACAACATGTATTATGCTGCCCACTATGGCTGGGCGCTGTGCTTAGTGTTGAATGAAAGACTTTTTTTTTTTTTTCCAGTTTCTAGCCATGAGCTCTACTAGAATAAATTCAGATAAAGCAGCTTTTGTTTCTTCTATGTTGACCCTAGGCAGGAATGATGTGCCCAAAACCACAGTGGTAAAACCAGGAGAGCCACAAACAACATCCAAATAAAACATTAAAGCCCAGTGAAAATGAAGACAATGCAACTCAATGCTACTTCTACTTGGCAACTTGCCCAATAAATGTGTGAGGCTTTAAGAAACTAACAACACAAAAAAGCCATATTTCTCAGGATTTCAAAGAATGACTTAAGTATCTCAAGGAAGAATAGGGCCAAGAGTCTTCCCAAACATCATTTTCTCACTCACTTCATAGGCTCTTCTCCATCTTGCATCTTCCTCTCAGTCAACACCTGACGCATATCCGAGATGCTTTTGAATAGGCTGCAATGTCCTTTCCTTATCATTCAGACTGAAAGCACTTCAACATTTTTCTACAGTGCTGACATAAAGGATAACTCACTCCATGACTTTTCCTAGTCATATTTTGAATCTATATCCTGTGAAAGGCAGAAGAGTATTAAGTCTATGAGTTAGTCATCAGCAATAAGAGAATTTACCCACATTCATCTAAAAGTGCCGTGTGATCTTCTCCCCAGAGTGTGAGCATGTGGGAACAATAATAGGCCCCCATGGAACAGGGATTGTGTCCATTGTGAATCGTGAAGGTTGGAAATGAAAACCTCATCTCAAAGCAATAAAGCAGATACTTTGGTCTATGTAGAATATATAGCTTATGCGACACTCTTATACACGTTAATTCAGTTTCCACTCAACAACCCTGGGGGACAGAAAGTATGATTATCCCACTGTATAAATGAAAAACCAGAAGTTACTATGGCTCTCCCAAAGTCACATGGTTAATAAATGGTACACTAGAATTTGGCTTTGTTGACTCTCCTGACTCCCCTTCAATTCTATCAGCTGGCATTGCCATTGTTAAAAAGCAAAAGTCTACATAATTTACCTATGCCAAGAGGAGAGTTTTGCTCAGAAATATTAACTGAGGGCTACGTGTTAGCTAAGAACTTTGCTGGGTAGGACATACAAAGACGAACAGGACACATTACACTCACATGCTCACACACACACACAGATAGATACACATGGACACTCAAAGCATTAGCCTAACTTGACATTCCAAAATTAATAGAATTGACCCAAAGATTAGGTTTAAAGGTTCTACCCATTAATTTCACATAGCCTTAATCTAAGCAACATGCATCAGCCTAAGCAGAGTTCTACGTAAAACTGATGTATCCAGGTAACTTAAGGGAAAATTCTATTGTTGGTTGCACCATATACAATCAAACCATATAAAGGTGGTTGTTTGATACATTCTTTTTAATTATATATTTTTCATTTTCCCAAAGGCTATGTTGAGATTAGGCAGAGCATCCTAAAGTGTGTTCTGTGGTTGCACCGGCACTAAAGTCACCCTTGACTTTTGCTCTTTTCAAGTTTTGCTGAATTCACCATTTCAATCAAACCCTGAGACAATCTGGGTTCCACAAATGCTGGTCCCTCCTCTAGAATTATGCTGGACAGAAAACTTCTAAATTTCAATTTTTAATTTGCTTTAAAATTTGTATATATCAACCAATGTATTAATATTTTTATAACTTCATAAACAAACTGAACATGTATAAATGGATGTTTCTGGTTTTTGTCTCAGCTTAATATGTCATGTTTATATGGTAACAATTACCAGCTTCTGAGACAAGGTGACAATTCAATGAGTAACTGAAGCCATCAAGGTCAGGAACATCTCTGCAAATGAGATTATTAGGGACTCCCTAGTCTGATATATCTACTAGTCTCACATTTCCCTCAGATAATTCAATAATTAAATCCTTTAAATGGAACATCAAAGAATTCAGAACCCCAAGGAAAAGATTTCCACTCCAATAAATGCATTCTAAAGAATATTGCTTACATAGAAATAGATTTTGAAAGAGAATTTGGGCTTTCAAAAATAGCACTGCATTGATTTTCTTCACATTTTCTGGATTCATAACTAATCTTTTACTAGAAGAAAATTGTCAAGGTATTCAGAATTTGAGGGAGAGTTTGGGATTTGAGATTAGATTAGACCTGAGATCTAACCCCAAAAGTTCTGATTTTACTCAGTTTCTTTATATGTAACATGTGGATAAATACCTACCATAGGATTTTTATGAGAATTTGGGAGATTTCTACTAGATTTTATGAGAATTAAGTAACAAATATAAATATAACAAATATAATAGAAAAGAAATACAATAACAGTAATAAATAACAAATAAAAAGTTTATGAGATCATGATGGTTATCACATGAGATTTTGAAAAGTCACAATTATAACTCTTTATATTATAGCTTGAAGCTGGATAGGGCCAGACAGAAAACTTTGCATCTGCAAATGGGGTTTTGTCCATTCAACTGGCTGTTATCCTCAACTCTAATCTTGGCAATTTCTCTGACCCTCTCATACCTGTCCTAGCTACATCCATGACTCGATTCCTCTTTATCCTCCTTCCATGATTCCTGACAATCTTTCCCACCACTACTCACCCTTCTCCCCACTCCCACTCCCTACATGGCTGAAGAAAGCTTCTCTCATCCAAGTTCACCTGGAAAGAACTCCATTCCCCTATCAGTCATTGTGAGGCAACACCCACAGCCTCTGGGGGAAGTTCTCTCCTTCTCAATAAATAATGAAAATTTGGTTTCCATTGGGCTCTAGTAAAAGGAAAATTAATCTGAACTTTACAGAAGCAAAAATAAAGAAAACCTAGTGTGCTGTGTGAATTTTTATGGATTGCTTGTGCCATGCCATCTTGAAATATGTTTTTAAGGTATTGGCAGGAAGTGGGAGAGACACTCCTAATTTATCCAAACCCTTTAATTACAAAATGGGCAGGGCTTTTTGATGAATTCCAAGAACAGGCTCTAGGATGGTCCTGTGACTAAGTAAAAAAATGGTAAGGTGGGACAATGTGAAGCCTGTTGAATTTTTAGCTCAGTCCATCACAAACAAGAGAGAGAGAAAGAGAGAGAAATAATGGCAGAGTATTAAGAATTTTGAAGTCAAACAGACCTGACTTTGATCTCCTTGATAATTTTAGACAAGAAACTTAGGCTCTCCAACTTGGAGTTTCCTCTAGAAAATGATGATAATAATAATAATAATACCTATTTCATAGCATTATTATGAGTATTAAATGAGATAATGTATATAATGACCTTCAGCATAATGCCAGGAGGACATAGCACTATTATTGTTTTAAATGGTCTTCAGTAATTTTTATCTGACTTTTAAGGAATTTGATGGATGTCATAAACTATACAAATTTATGATTATATTGCATAAGGCCCATCAAATGCCACTATACTTAGAAGCTATAGTATCTGAATAAAGAACAAGTCAACATGAAATATGTTATATAACAACCTTATGTATTCTATTTGAATTTTAAACTTACTATTCATTTAAAACACTTGATAAGGTACTAAAAAGCCCTTAGTATAACAAATAGCATGATCTTTTCACTGTACTCGTAACAGAATTTCTGGCTTCTTTACAAAGAAATGGAACTAATTTTGAGACAGATGTTTTGTGTGAGTGTTTACTACATATATCTTAATTATAAAACAACAAAGCCAGGAAACCACTGAGAATAAGCAGGATGGCAGGGTTTATACAGCTAATGTAGTAATTAGAGCCACACTAACAGATTTGGGAGAGGAATTTGTTGTAGTTATGCGCTTTCAATGATTTTCCATCACACTTCTGTCTCTCTGTGTCAGGTTCACCCACCTTTTCAGCAAATCCATGCCAGATATTTTTTTAAGCTTCAAATTGAAGGGCCACCTACACCCAGTATATCTCTCAAGATATTTGCAGGAAAGCTTTTCTCTAGTCTCTCTTTGTTCCCAGGCTCCGCACTTTTATTTCCTCACTGAGATTGGAATCCCAGTCACTGAACTCTCCCGAATTTCTTTCTCATGACTTTCTTCCCACCATTTGGGCTTTAATTTTTCTACTTGGTTGTTGACTTAGTTTAAATTCCAGGGTCCCAATCCCTAGTACTCCCATTTTGACTCAAAGCCAGTCTTATTCAGCCCTCCTTCTTCTATTAGAGGGAAACAGATAGCAATAAAATAAACCCAAGATGACATTATTAAATGTCATATGATAGAGACATAAAAAAAGTTGCAAGTAATTCCTACAATGTCATTATCCCTTGTACCAGGACAGTTCTAAATTTATAGCAAAGTGCACAGTACTTACAGGGAATATGCATTAAAGAGGAATCCTCTCCCTTAGAAAAGTTTACTGTCTGTTGAAGAGATTAGATATAAACATAAAGAAGTTGAAAAACTGAATATAATATTGAAATAAGATTTAAGTATAATTGAGGACTTCTGTTTCTGGACAAATTTATGCTTCAGCCTGAAACAACAACAAAAAAAATGACAAATTACTCTTTAAACATTGTTTTGACAATATTAGACATCAGGCAATGAAGAACAATGATCCCTGAAAAGCAGAAAACAAATAAGGTGACCCCCAAAATTGTTCCAACCTATGCCCTTCAGAGAGTTTCAAATTATGATGCAGGTAGGGGAAAGAATAAAAAGTAATGATATAGAAGCAGTAATAATAAGACTTCCATCCACAAAAAAGCCCAGAACCCAATGGCTTCACTGATTAATTCTACCAAGAATTCAAATAAGAACTAATACCAATCCTACTTAAACTATTCCAAAAAATTAAGGAGAAGAGAATACTGCTCCCAAACTCATTCTATGAGGACTTTATCATCATGGTACCAAAACCAGAGAAAAACATAAGAAAAAAAGAAAATTATAGGGCAAAATCTCTGGTGAACATAGATACAAAAATTCTCAACAAAATACTAACAAACCAAATTCAACAATGTGTTAAAAAGAGTACTCATCATGGGCAAGTGGGATTCATCCCATGGATGCAAGAATGGTTCAACATACTCAAATAAATTAATGTGGTACATCATATCAACTAAATGAAGGAGAAAAGCCATATGATTATTTCAATTACTGCTGAAAAAGCGTTCAATAAAATTCAATATCCCTTCATGATAAAAACACTGAAAAAACTGGGTATTGAAGGAATTTACCTCAATATGATAAAAGCCATATATGAAAGACTTACAGCAAGTATCATACTGAATGGGGAAAAACTGAAAGCCTTTTCTGCAAGATCTGGAACAAGACAAGGATGCCCACTTTCACTGCTGTTATTCAACATAGTACTGGAAGTTCTAACTAGAGCAATCAAACAAGAGAAAGAAATAAAGGGTATCTAAATTGGAAAGGAAGAAGTCAAATTATCCAAGTTTGCAGATGAAATGATCTTATATCTAGAGAAACCTAAAGATTCCACAAAAGAAACTATTAGAAGTAATAAATTCAGTAAAGTTGCAGTATACAAACTTCACATACAAAAATCAGTAACATTTCTCTATGCCCATAGCAAACAATCTGAAAAAGAAACCAAGAAAGTAATTCCATTTATAGTAGCTATAAATAAAATTAAATACCTAGGAATAAACTTAACCAAAAAAGTGAAAGATCTCTAGAATGAAAGCTATGAAATTTTGATGAAATAAATTGAAGAGGACATTAAAAATGGAAAGAGATTCCATGTTCATGGATTAGAAGAATCAATAATGTTAAAATGTCCATACTACCCAAACAATCTGCAGATTCAGTGCAATCCCCAACAAAATACCAATTAACATTCTTCACAGAAATAGAAAAAATAATGCTAAAATTTATATAGAACTACAAAAGACCCAGAATAGTCAAAGCCATCCTGAGCAAAATAATAAATAAATAAAACTTGGGGAGTCACATTACCTGACTTCAAATTATACTACAAAACTATAGTAACCAAAACACGATGGTACTGGCATTAAAACAGATACATAGACCAATGGAAGAAAATGGAGAACCCACAAATAAACCCACACATCTGCAGTGAACTTATCTTTGACAAAGTTGCCAAGGATATACAATGGGGAAACAACAGTGTCTTCTATAAATGGTGCTGGGAAAACTAGATACCTATATACAGAAGAATGAAACTAGACCCCTATCCCTTGCCATATACAAAAATAAAATAAAGATGTTTTAAAGACTTAAACCTAAGACCTGAAATTATGATGAGATTGGTCTGGGCAAAGACTTCTTGAGTAATACCCCCCAAAGCAACCAAGGAAAAATTGGACAAATGGGATCACATCAAGCTAAAAAGCTTCTGCATAGCAAAGGATACAATCAACAAAGTGAAGAGGCAACCAACAGAATGGGAAAAAATACTTGCAAACTACCCATCTGACAAGGGATTAATAACTAGAGTATATAAAGAGCTCCAACAACGCAATAGAAAAAAAATCAAACAATCCAATTAAAAAATTAGCAAAGGATCTGAATAGAGATTCCTCAAAAAAAGACATATAAATGGTCAACAGGTATATGAAAAAAAATGCTCAACATCATTAGTCATCAGAGAATTGCAAATCAAAACTATAATGAGATATCTTGTTGCTACAGTTAAAATGGCTTTTATCAAAAAGACAGGCAATAACAAAGGTGAAGATGTGGGAAAGGGGAACACTCGTACACTGTTGGTGGAATGCAAATTAGTGCAACCACTATGGAGAACGGTATGCAGCTTCCTCAAAACATTAAAAATAGAACTACCATATGACCCAGCAATCTCACTGCTTGTATATGTCAAAAAGAAGGGAATTCAGTGTATTGACAAGGTATCTACACTCCCATGTTTATTGCAGCACTATTCACAGTAGCTAAAATTTGGAATCAACCTAAGTGTCCATCAGCGTATGAATGGATAAAGAAATTGTGGTACATATGCACAGTGGAATATTATACAGCCATAAAAAGAATGAAATCCTTCCATTTGTAATAACATGTGTGGAACTGGAGAACATTATGTTAAGTGAAATAAGCCAAGCACAGAAAGACAAATTTCACATGTTCTCACTCACATGTGGGAGCTAAATATTATAAACAAGTGATCTCATGGAGACAGAGAGTAGAATTATGGTTACCAGGAACTGGGAAGAGTAGCAGGGAGGGGAGTATAAGTGGAGATGGTTAATGGGTACGTAAATTTAGCTAGAATGAATAATATTTGATAGTAGAACAAAGTGACTATAATCAACACTGAGTTAGGGTGTACTTTAAAATAACTAAAAGAATGGAATTGCAATGATTCTAACACAATGAAATGATAAACACCTGAGGTGATGGATATCCCAATTACCCTGACTTGATTAATTCACATTGTATGCCTGTATCAAAACATCACATTTACCCTATAAACACATACAACTATCAACCATAAAAATTTAAAATAATATTTTAAATAACAAATATCTTTGGAAAATCCCTAAGTATTTGGAAACTAAATAACACATTTCTAATTTTCCCACATACACATGATGCAAATGGAATGAATGAAATTCAGCTTTAAAAAAAAAAAAAAGGAGATTTTGTCATTTGCAACAACATGGAAGGATCTAGAGGACATTATGCTAGGTGAAATAAGCCAGACACAGAAGGACAAATACTACATAATTGCATTCATATGGGGAATATAAAATAGTCAAACTCATAGAAGCTGAGTTTGGAATGGTAGTGGCCAGAGGCTAGGGAGAGGAGACCATGAGGAGGCATGGGTCAAAGGGTACAAAGTTTCAGTTATACAAAATGAGTAAGTCCAAGAGATCTACTATACAGAATAATGCCTAAAGTTAACTATACTGTATTTTGTACTTTAAAATTTGCTAAGAGGGTTGATCTTAAGTATTCTTATCACAAAACCAAATAAACAAATAGAAGATGAGTGGAAACTTTTGAAGGTGATGAGTATGTTTACGGTGCAGATTGTGGTGATAGTTTCATGGGTGTATATCTCCAAGCTCATCAAGTTCTATACATTAAATATGTACATATTTTTGTATATCAAGCATAATCAGTAGAGTGGTTTTAAAAAAGGAAGAGCAAAAAGTACTATGATAAATAGTAATAGTAATTATAATATTAATGAACACTTTTGTGTTACTCTTTCTCTCCTGCTTCAGCAAAGTATTGTTATTCTAAAAAAAAAAAAAAAAAAGACAGAAATACATTTTCTCTTGCCTTTTAAAAATAGACATTGTGTGGCCAGGCGCGGTGGCTCACGCCTGTAATCCTAGCACTCTGGGAGGCCGAGGTGGGCAGATTGCTCAAGGTCAGGAGTTCAAAACCAGCCTGAGCAAGAGACACCGTCTCTACTATAAATAGAAAGAAATTAATTTGCCAACTAAATATATATAGAAAAAATTAGCTGGGCATGGTGGCGCATGCCTGTAGTCCCAGCTACTTGGGAGGCTGAGGCAGAAGAATTGCTTGAGTCCAGGAGTTTGAGGTTGCTGTGAGCTAGGCTGACACCACGGCACTCACTCTAGCCCAGGCAGCAGAGTGAGACTCTGTCTCAAAAAAAAAAAATCGACATTGTGTGATGAAAAGACCATTTGGCTGGGCCAGAACACCCAGGTTGTAGGCCTGGCTGTGTCAATACCTCTATTACCTTAAGAAAATCCCTAAAACCGCTCTGTATCTCTTTCCTAATCTACAAATTATGGTGGTTGGATTAAAGGATCGCTATGGTGTCTTCTGGCTCTAAAATGCTAGTATTCTATAAAATACTATAAGCTCCCCTCTGGCAGAAAAGGAAGCTAACATTTACTCA
>CAUYRT010041429.1:0-14613 GCA_963574885.1 Lepilemur ruficaudatus
TATACTACTTTATTTTCATAACCTTTTGGGGTAGGCATTATAAATCTTGTTTTACCAATGGATGATCTGAATATAAAGGAGTTACATGATTTACTTAAGATCACATATTGCCATGATTCAACACAATATTTTCTTACTGCACTTTCCTATTTATATTGTACAACTAGGAAAAGGGAAAAAACATCTAAGCCCTATACTAAACCACACCTGATGCTTAATTTTTTCAGAATCTTTTTAGTTTCCTTCCCAAGATTTAAAAAAAAATGATAGATTCCTAGTTTCTTGTCTGGATGATTAGGTAACTTGCAGTCAGGAATTATGTCTCGCCTGTTTTTCATTCTTACTCAACAGCGCATAGTTCAAAGCCTTGGACACATAATATTAGGCTCTCGATAAACGTGTTGAACTAAAATGGCAAAAGCTACTGATCTAAAATACTGCATTTGAGGCTTGATTCTTTATGCATCCTGTTCATATCGTTTATGTAGTCATTTAAATTTTTTATTTTGCAACATTTGTTTCCATTGTATACTTACATTTTAATGAAAAATGTACAATAAATTCAAAGGTAGATATAAATTTCTCATTTATCTTCTCTTTTAATGTGGCCACAGGCTACTATAATTTAATATTTTTATTTTTATTCTCTTTGCTTACTTGTAATTAATATTTAAATGATATGGGTTTGGATTAGTCTAAAGTAATTTTATAGCAATATAAGATTGTTTTATTGAAAGACTTCTTGTTAGATGCAAACATAGTTTCCAGTGGAAAAATACTTTAAATACTTAAACTAAACTTTCAGGGAAAAACAATGAACCTACTCTGGAAAAAAGAGCAAATCACATTATTTAAACAGCTAAACAGAGGAACACTGAAGAATTTAAAATGATGTCATTCAACCTGCTTTTTTGTCATTCATTAGTAGAGTACAGACTCCATTTTATTTCAGGGAAACAAATGTCTAAGAGATTTTGTTAAATGTTATTTGTTATTTTCTTACCCCAAGAGGTGAGGAACAGAAAGTAGGAATGATTATATTTAATAACTATGTGCAAAGGCTAAGAATGATAGGCATATTGGAAAAACCTAGCTTCAGACATTGAGTGTATTATGCTTTGTTTTAAATATACAAAGACCTGTAGAAAAATCTATACTGCTAAGCGAGACCTGGCTACTGAGTAAGAGAAAAAGAGAGAAAGGGCATATTAATTCCTTGGTATTACTATTTTTTTCTAATTATGATGAAGCAGGTAAGCCAATAGAAAATATATCCCCAATATTCTAAGTGGCTCTTAGGAGAAGATAAATATGTAAGCAATCAAATTCTCCATTTTTGACATCATAGTCTTCAGGGGAAACTGACTGAAGGAAAGGGCCCTTCCATGATGGATAGGAGTAGAAAGGAGCACCATAAAAAGTCAAAGGTTCCTGGATGATGTGTCACTGAGGCTTAGTGTACATCCCATTTGAATGATGTGCAGTAAACCCTGATCTTACACCTCTAAATAATGTTCACTCTTTTTTTTTGTATTTTCTTTTTTCTTAAATTTCAGAATATTATGGGGGTACAAATGGTTAGGTTGCATCTATTGCCTTTGCCCTACCCGAGTCAGAGCTACAAGCGCATCCACCCCCAAGACAGTTGCGCATCACTCTTAATGATTTCCCTACATGGAGCACAGCTTAGCCTCTATGAGGAACTATTAACAGTGTCCCAACTCCATCAAATGATATTCTCCTCAGAGTTTCCTAAAAGCAAATATGATTTCAAGAAGAATGATAATCTTGAAAGAGCATGGAAAATAAAATTTGTTATAATAAGTTTTAATGATTGTCACAAATATTTTTCAGGGTTGTACTCATTCACATTGCAGAGCTAGCATCTGGGAATTTGAAGTAATCAAAGAAAAATAAAGCCATAGAATTTAAATGTATACTATAAGTCAGAAGGATACTACATTATCCATCATAGTCATATTCACAAATGGCCATGAGTGTAAGAAGGAAGTTAGCATGTTTTGAATTCATGGGGTTTATTTTTAAATAAGTATACTCTGAGTTGAAATGTGTGATTATAAGCATAAATTCTTCTATAAGAATATATAGAAATTACATATAATCTAAATTATAGGACTATTTGCAAAATATGACATATTACTCACAAATTCTCTGAATCACAAGAATACCTAAGTTTTGTGAAAATAAAAAATTAACAGAATTAGTCTTTTCTGCAAAAGCCCTACAACAATTCTGAGAAGAGAAAAATCACAATGAAAGATGACTGAAAAGTTGTATCTGTTGAAACTAGTATAATTACACTGTAAAAGATAATGATCTCTCCTCACCTGTTCTGGGTTTGCTATAAAGTTTATGGCAGTGTGGTGGCGATCATCTTCCTGTAATAAGCTGAAGGTAAACTGATAATCAATCAAAAGGCTGTCTGTGGGGAACAAAAAAAGTAGAATCCTGATACGTACTTTAAAAAACTGTCTGAAAAACAAAAGTTAGGTGAAAATATATTGCATGTTAGTATTGAAAATGATTATCAATAAATACTAATGGCCTATTCAATACTAGCAAAATATAAATATTTGTCATCAAAGAACAAAATGCAAAGCATAGATATGGAAGAAGTCCTAATTTTTTAAAAATGATATTTATTAATTCTGATGTCATTATAAAAATACTAAAAACATGGACATTCTGGAAACTGTACAAAATACAATAAAATATTAGTTATCCATGATCGTATAACTAGAGAGAAAAACTGTTAACATTTCAGTGTATTTTCTTCCTGTTAAAATTCTGTAGATATAAAGATAGACATTTTCATAAAACTTCACTACTTTCATAAATCAAAATTCTTTGAAAACATGAACTTTAATGGCTAAATATTTCATCATATACCGTAATGCATTTGCTTTTTTGTTTTCTATTGTGAGCATTTATACTTTTAGTGGTTTTAAAATAATTCTGTAGTAAACATTATTCTATATATGTGGCCCTTATTCACAGTAATATTAATAAAAGGAATTCAGGGGAAATTCATTTTTAACTTTATGCATACACAATGCTGAAACCAAGATGAAACATTTAAATGCTGTAGGTCATGAGTGGTTACACGAGGGTAAAATACTGCTCATAATGTTAAACTGCTATCTTTATAAAAATATTTTAAATTATTTTAAATAAATAGAGATGAGTTTTATCTTTTGGATACATACCTTTCATGTTATACCCTCAGCCATAAAAAACTATTAATATAAAATGTAAAGATGGGATTACTATAACTGGATTTATTGTAAAAACTATGAAGGCATCATTCATGTTGCTTACTTGTATACTTTATAAGATCCTCCCTATATATTTTTTTGCATAATTTAGTAAGGCAACATTTTCTAAGAATTTATAGGCACCCTTATATCTGACAGTGAAAAATATGCAAGAGGTCATATTTCCAATTTTCGTTTGACTACCAAAAATGCAAAGAAAAATTCAACGCACTAGTGTTGTTCTAGGCACTGGAGATAGATATAACAATAAAAGATAAAAATTTCTGCCCTCATGCAACTTATATTCTATTGGATAGAACATAAGAAATTAATAATTTAAGTATATAGCATATCAGATGATGGTAAGTCTTCTGGAGAATAATAACCCAGTGAAAGAAGACAGAAATTGCTGTCAGAGTAGGAGTATGCTTATAATTTTGGAAGGAACATTTAAAGACCAAAAATAGTAAGACAATAAGCCAGGGAGTTTACTAGAAAAAAATGTATTCTAGGCAGAGAGAACAAGTACAAAAACCTCAAAGCAAGAACAAGGCTTAACTGTGATTCTCGTAGAGGCTCTGACAACAGAGCAGGCAAGAGGAGACGGAGGCTTTCATAAGAGCAGTGAAGGTCTTGAGAAATGGTCAGATACAGGCAATGTATTTGGAAGGTCCAGAAAACAGGATTAGCTATACAGATAGATGTAGGCTTTGAAAGAAAGAAAAGCAAAGGGGTTTTTTGTTTGTTTATTTTTGTTCTAAGACCAAGCAAAAGTCACCATTTACTGAGATGGAGATTTGGTTTTATTGAGGTGGGAGTTGGGGGAATAATTAGGAGCTTAGTTTTCAAGACGTTACCCCTGTGATATACCTACTGAATAACTAGATGTTTAGTCAAGTTCAGGAGCATATCTTGTAGGTAACAACTTGTAAATCATGAGCATTTAAATGGGAATCAAAGCCATGAAGGCAGGAAATCACCTTTGCAGATAAGCCCAAGGGACAAACCCTGAGGTATACTACTCTTAAATGATCATCCTCGGGAAAAAACAGCAAAGGAGAATGGGAAAGGGCAACCTATGGGATAAGAAGGAACCCAAAATTTAGTGTTATGGAAGTCAAGTAAATATTGTGTTTAAAAGAGTAGTGGCAATAGTCAGATGCAGCTGACAGTTTCAGAAGAAGGGCTGCAAACTTAAGAAAAGATAGTATCTATTTAGAATAAAGGAAAAATATTACTAAGGAAAAGCAACCCCTTCAAAACTATTTTCACAAATTTGTCTGCACAAGTATTTTTATTTTTTTCAGGATTGAAACTAAGCATTAAGAAATCAGAGGTGGACGGCCTTTGGGAGGTAGGGACTGGGTGACTTAGGACACCTTAGCAATCCTGAGTAAAGGCTGCAGTGCCCCAGGTCTAGAGACATTTTGCTGCCTTTATAGACTCCAGCCTTTGCCATAAACACACCCCACCAAATTCTTGACCAGGCATTCATGCTTGATTTCTCTCTCCTTATTTTTTCTTATTTATTGGAGTTGAAAGTACCAGATCAGTACAATGTATCCTGTGTGTGGTAATAATCAATCCTAATGTCAGCTGGGCTAAAAAAATATAAGCCTGAATCCTAGAACTAAATTAGTAGGAGTATTGCTCAATTCAAGTGATAAAGTACCGTTCAGTGAATGTGAATTACTACAAATTGAAGAAAGAAAACTTAGACTTCTACACAAAATATTTCCTTTTAAAGTTGCTCAGAATGAAAGTCTTCTAGAAGTCAACTACAAATTTTCCACTCAACCAGGAGATTATATATTTCTCCCTAGAATTTAAAAAATAATGTTGGTATATTCTTAAGGGGTTACAAAGGAATAATTACCTGGCAACTTAAAACATGTAACTTAATGCTGAAATATGCTCTTAACTTCTTAGCTAAGTAAGCTATAGGACATAAAGCATTAAAATTTAAAATATGTCTCAAGTTTATGTAAATATACATAATTTGGAAAGTTATTATGCTGGATTAATGAACCACTCTATTACAATATAAAGAAATGAAGTCATGATTGACAATAAATCAACTTGAATAATTTTTTGCTTTATTGATAAATACAAAGAAATGACAAAGTAGCAGGAAGAATAAGTATGATCAAGACAGGTAAGACAGCTTCATACTTAGATTGCAGAAGTAGCATGTTTTTATGCTAATTGGAAACATATTACTAGGAAAGACAACTGATGAGACAGGAGAGGGAGGAGAAATTTTAGAGCTATCTCCTCAGGTAGGTAAATGGTGATGAGATCTAGTGCAAAAAAATATAAAGATTAGGTATACTCAAGAGTGCAGACCGGAAATCACATTATGCGTAGAGTAGGTTAGAAGTGTGGCAGTGGGATTATATAGAAGCTGTCTTTTGATTTTTTTTCTATTTTTCTCAGTAAAACCAGAAAGGCCATCAGCTGAGAATGAAAATGGGGGGATGTGAGGAGAGAGGAAAAATATAAAATAGTCATCAAAAACAAGGAAAGTAAAGAGACGAGGGAAATATAGTTATGAGACAAGTGAGTATGAATCAGAAGTGAGATTGGTTAGCATAATTTGATATTTTTCTATTGCTGAGTGTTCAGAACAAGCTGAGAATTCAATTTATCTTGTATTAGCGTATTGTCAAGTATAGAGGATCAAGTAAAGGAAGGGCGAGGATTTGAGAATATATACATAAGAGAATATTATCTATAATACTAGTTCAAAAATGTACTCTTAACAGAGCATAGGCACTTCCAAGTTAAGATCTCTACATTTCACTTTCAAACTCACATATATTTTAAGGCAACTGTCACATATATTTTAATAATATCACATTCATTTATTTACTCAATAAACACTGACTGATTTCCAACTATTAAATACATACAAGAAAGTAGGTACTGTAAAAAAAAAAAAATGATAAAATGCACATTTTCTACTCTCAAAGAACAAGCAGTTTAATAAGAGAGGTAATTAGAACAAATAATTTTTTTAAGTCAACAATAAAATATATTACAAGAATTAGGACAACAGCAAGTACAAAAAGATGAAAGGAATGGGAAACAGTACAAGTTAGCCTAGATGGACATGGAAGGCTCACCAGAAGAAGAAATACTTAAGATGAGCTTTGAATATTGGGTAAGAGTTAAGCAAAAAAGATGTGAAAGAGACAGTCAAGTCAGAAGGAAAAACATGTCCAAAAAAATGAAGGAGATTAAGAACATGTTATATTTAGGGGAATCCACATGGCTCCATTTTTGGCACACAGGATATATGTGAGGGAAGTCAGGAGGTGAAGGTAACAAGAGACTTACAGTTCTAGATGAATAAGATGGAATGTGTTCCACCCTATCATTCCTGCCAATTACAACTAAAACTCCAGGATAAAATATACAAAACTGTCAGAAGACTCTGAATGGTGGAGCAAAGTAGATGGACTGGCTAGGGACCATCGGACTCAAGCAGAAAACCCAGTAGTGAGTTTCCTGGTTTTATCAGGTTCTGTGAGCTTCTTTATTTTTGCCACCTGTATATCCCCACCTGAGTGCTAGAGCACCTGCAACCTGCAAACACTAACAAACTCAGATGTAATAAAAGCCCTTAGAAAATCCTGCTGCTATGAGAGACTGTGAGATGGAGACCTGCAGACCATACCCATCGTGTACTAAGATGAGCAGAGGTAAACTTATTTCAACAGTGAAAAAACAACAATGATAACACATCTTCAGCAAACAGTGCTTATCCAGGGGGGAAAAAAGTTTGTTTTTAGAAAACTTATTAATACAACAGACTAAATTAAGAAAGAAAAATAATATTATCATCTTAACAGATGTAGAGTGAGCATTTAATAAAATTTAACAATAAGAAGAAGAAGGAATGCCCTTAAACTGATAAAGGGTATTTGGCAAATACTTATGCCCAATATCATACCTCAAGTTGAAACTTCTAAAGTAATCCCATTAAAATTAGGAACAAGACCGAGAAGATCCCTATGATCCCTTCTTTTTTAAATCAATACTAGTAACACAGGCAAAGAAAAAGGAAAGCAGGCATATATTTTAAAAGGAACAAAACTGCCCTATTTAAACATGATATGACTGTTTACAAGGAAAATGCAAGAAAATCTACAGTAAACTTTTATAACTTGGAAAAATTCTGAACACAAGATAAAACATGAAAAAATCAATAGTTTTTTAAGGAATATTATTAACTGATATTATTAACAGATATAACACATCTAAATAAAGACATATATTCATGGTTGGAGACAGTACTATAAAGATCATCTTTCTCCTCAAGTATATCTATAAATTTCATTAAATGTTACTCAACACCCAAATAAGGATTTTTATGAACTAGAGAAGGTGATTCTAAAAATCACAAAGAAGAACAAAATCAAAGATCAGGTAAGAAAATCTGAAGAAAAAGATGGTGAGAAAGGGTTTTTTATACTACTAGATAAAAATAATTATTACTAAACTATAGCAATTAAGACAAGTAGTATTAGGGATGATATATGAGTAAACTAAATAGGTGCATAGAACAGAATAAAGAGGCAAGGCATAGGGCTCTGCATATGTGTAAATCTTAATTAGTAAATGGAGACATCACAAATCAGTGGTGAAAAAATTCTTAAACAACCATTGGATCAAAGAGGAAATCAAAAAATCTCAAGAAAAACAAAAATGAAAACACAACATATCAAGACTTACACAGCAAAGCAGTATTAAGAAGGAAGCTTATAGAAATAAATGCCTACGTTGAAAAGGAAGAAAGATTTCAAATAAGCAACTATACTTTACACCTCAACAATCTAGAAAAAGATACAAAAAAAAAAAAAAACTAAGCCCAAAATTAACCGAAAGGAAATAACATTAGAGCAAAAATAAATGAAAGAACGGAAAAATAATAGAAAAAACAAGTGACTAAGAGTTGCTTTTTTTGAAAACATAAACCTTTGATAAACATTTGATGAAACATTGATAAACCTTTCATTAAACTAAGAAAAAAAAGAGAAAGACTCAAAAAGCAAAATCACAAATGAAAGAAGAGACATTACCACTGATACCACAGAAATATAAAGGATCATCATTAAAGGATGATTTTAAACAATTATATGCCAACAACTTGGACAAGCTAAAAGAAATGGATAAACCCCTAGAAACATACAATTTACCAAGACTGAATCAGTAATAAAAAATCTCAAAAAAGAAAAGCTAAGGACCAGATATCTTCACAAGTGAATTCTGTCAAACATTTAAAGAAGAATTAATATCAATCCTTCTCAAATTCTTTCAAAAGATAAACATGGAGACATGTCCAAACTCATTCTATGAAGCCATCATCACCTGATACTTAAGCCAGACAAAAACACCAACAGAAAAGAAAACTTTAGGCTAATATCTCTGATGAACATTGATGCAAAAATCCTCAAAAAAATACTAGCAAACCAAATGGAATAGCACATTGAAAGGACCATACCATAACCAAGTTGGCATTATCTCAGAGTTGCAAGGATGGTTTAGTATGCACAAATCAATAAATGTGATCTACCACATTAACAGAATGAAGGATAAAAATCACATGACCATCTGGAAAGATGTAGAAAAAAAATATTTGACAAAATTTAATATCCTTGTATGATAAAAACACTCAAAATATAGATATAGGAGGAACTTAGCTCAACACATTATAAGCCACTCATGAAAAGCCACCAGCTAACATCATATGCAATGGTAAAAATCTGTAAGTTTTCCCTCTAAGATCCTGAACAAGGCAAAAATGCCTTCTCTCACCATTTTCATTCAACACAGTTCTGGAAGTCATAGAGCAATTAGTCAAGAAAAAGAAATAAAAGGCATCCAAATCAGAAAGGAAAAAGGAGAATTATTTTTATTTGAAGATGACATGATCTTATATGAAGAATGCTGTAAAGACTACACACACGCACACACACAAAAATCTGTTAGAACTAATAGTGAATTCAATAAAGTTTCAGGATACAAAATCAACAGGCAAAAAAAGTTGTGTTTTTGTACACTAACAATGAACTATCTTTAAAAAAAATTAAGAAAACGATATTATTTAGACGGTATCAAAAAGAAAAAAGTACTTAGGAATAAACTTAACCAAAGAGGTGAAACACTTGAACACTAAAAACTATAAAACATTGACAAAAGACATTAAAATATGCACAAATAAATGTGAAGACATTTATGTTCATGGATTGGAAGAAATAATATTGTTAAAATGTCAGTAACACCCAAAGTGATCTATAGATTCAATGCAATTCCTATCAAAATCCCAGTGACATTTTAACAGAAATAGAAAAATAATCCTAAAATTCTTATGGAACCAAAAAACCCCCAAATAGTTAAAAAAAAATTTTGAACAAGAAGAAAAAAGCTGGCAGTATCATACTACCTGATTTCAAAATGTTAGTTAGGATCTCTGGCTCTTCTTGGGGCAAGCATTCCCTGCTTTGGTGCTGTCTCAAGCAATTGCTCCATCTGAGAAGGATAAGGGCAGGCATTCCAATTTGGTGTTGCCCCACCCCCTTAATCCTATCCCAAGCAACTGCTCCACCTGGGGAAGGAGGGCATGCTTTATCAATTGGGAATTGCCCAGCTCAGGCATAATAGGATTTAGAAAGTGATCTAGAGTAACCTAAGGGTAATTATGCTATTAGCTTGAATCTGCATTGTGGTTCACCCCCCCCTCCCATGTGGGTTTTCAGAAAGGGAGCGCGTATATATATATATACACAGGTGGAATTTTGAGGACACCTGTTGATCATCTGATAACATCTGAAGCCTCCTGAGAGCCCTCCCCAAGTTGGGCTAATAAAAGGAAACAATCTGAGAATTCAGAGGGGTGAGTGAGTGAGTAGGTGAGTGGGTGGGTGGGTGAGTGAGTGAGTGAGTGAGTCAGTCAGTCAGTCAGTCAGTCAGCCAGTCTGTCAGTCTGTCAGTCTCCTGGAGACAGACCCATTTTATTCCCACAATAAAGAGCTGCTTGTGTGAAACTCCTTCCTGCCTTAGGTTATTCTAATTGGCCCTGTTGGTGATTTTTCTAAGCAACAAGTCAGAGGACCAAGATAATAGTCTAGACTTGACACTTTTGTGTATGTCTGTTCATTCTTCAGCCAAGATCACACCAAGAACCAAGGACAGACTGCCATCCTGACAAAAGTATATTACAAATCTATAGTAATCAGAACAGTATGATGCTGGCGTAAAAACAGACACATAGATCAATGTAACAGAGTGGAGAAATCAGATATAAAGTCAACTGATCTTCAACAAAGGTGCCACAGTACAATGGGGAAAGGTCAGTGTCTTCAATTAATGATATTGGGAAAATAGGATATCTACATTTAAAAGAATGAAATTGGACCCTTATCTTATACCATACACAAAAATTAACACAAAATGGATTAAAGACTTAACTGTAAAATGTGAAATCATAAAACTCAAGGAAAAAAATACTTCTTGACATAGTATATGGCAATGATTTCTAGAACAAGACTCCAAAAGCACAGGCAACAAGAGCAAAAATAGACAAGTGAGATTACATCCAACTTAAAAGTTTTTGCACAGCAAAGGCAATGAACAACAAGATTTTAAAAACTATGGAATGAGAGAAAATATTTGCAAATCAAATATCAGACAAGGGGTAAATGTCCAAAATATAAAAGGAACTCAGACAACTGAAGAGCAAAAAACCAAATAACCCAATTTTAAAAAATGGGAAAGGGACCTGAACAGACATTACTCCAAAGAACTCTTGTACACAGTTGGTGGGAATGTAAATTGATGCAGCCACTATGAAAAACAACATGAAGTTAGTACAAAAAAATTAAAAATAGAAGTACTATATGTTCCAACAATCCCACTTCTGGGTATGTAGTCAAAGAAACTGAAATTAGGATTTCAAAGAGGTAACTTCACTCCTATGTTAATTATAGCATTATTCTCAATACTCAAGATAATATGAAAACCGTAGTGTCTGTTGACAAATGAATAAAGAAATTATGATATATAGATACAATGAAATATGATTCAGCCTTAAAAAGGAGGGAAATCCTGCCATTTGCAACAACATGGATGGACTTGGAGGACATTAAGCTAAGTGAAATAAGCCTAACACAGAAGGACAAATACGGCATTATCTCACTTTCATGAGAAATCTAAAATAATCAAATTCATAAATACAGAAAGTAAAATGGTGGTTACCAGGCACTGGTGTGGTAGAGGGAGGAAATGAGAAAGGGGGTTGGTCAAAGGGTACAAAGCTTCAGTTATGCAAGTTGATTAAATTTGGGGATCTACTGTACAGCATAGTGCCTATAGTTAACAGTAATGTATTATATACTTACTTGCTAAGAAGGTAGGTCTTATGTTAAATGTTAAGGAAATAAACAAATAAATAGGACAGGAGGCAAATTATAGAGATAAATGGATATATATTTATAGCCTTGATTGTGGTGATGGCTTCATGGATGTGTATTTATACCTCAATTCATTAAATTTTATACAGTTATTATGTACAGTTTTTGTATGTCAATCAGATCCCAATAAACTGGCTTTAAAAATCAGTGGTCAAAGGACAGACTACAATAAATGGCACAGAGACAAGCAGTTAATCAAAAGGAAAACTAAAATACATATTTATATCTCACATCAAAGATAAAAATCAATTTCAGCTAATTAAAGCCATGAATATTAAAAGGTAAAACTTTATAGCTTTTTAAAAAATATGAGAGCATCTTTTATGACCTGCAGAAAGCTCTTAAGACACAAGTCATAAAGGAAAAGATTAATAAAATTTAAAATCTCTGTGTAACTGATGTTATTTTTAACAAAGTTTAAGAGCCCAGCCACAGACTGTGTGAGGACATTTGCAATATATATCACCAACAAAGGGTTAGTATTCAGAATCTATTAAAAAAAATTTCTATAAATCAATAAAAAACTATATGAAAATATAAACTACAAAATAAGAAAAAGGCAAAGAATATGAAGAAAGAAGAAAAACCTAAATACACAATACATGAAATGATATTATGTTTCACCAGTCATAAGGAAAACGGAAGTAGAAACAAGATGTATTTCAAAACCATAAGATTGGCAAATATTAAAAAGCCTTAAAACACAAAATGTTCTGAGGAAGTGAAAAAAAAAGGGAAGTCTTTCATATGCATAAATTAATAAAAAATACTTTTCAGTGCAATTTGGAAAAATCTAGTAAATCTACAATTCTACTTCTACTTATATAACTCAAAGAAGTTCCAGTTCAAGGAGAAATATGTAAGAATTTTAATTGCAAAATTATTTCTAATTGTGAAAAATTAGGTACAACCTAAATGTCTATTAACAGGGGAATGAATAAGTAAATTTTGGTATATCTACACAAATATATATTCCACATAATTAAAATAAATGCAATAGAGCTGCATGTATCAGCATTGATAAATCTCAAATATGCTGCACATAAAAATAATTTGTAGAATTCACAGAGTATAATTTATACACATTTTAAACCATGTGGGAAAGTATTTTTTATGGATTATGAAATTAGCTAATAAATAAAGGTACTTACAATAGTGCTTGACATATACTAAAGAACTCAATAAACATTTATTATTTTTCTATAAATATGTTGTAAACAAATAAAACAAACATTAGCATAATAAGGAAGAAATAGAGTCTGAAGGCTACCTCTAAAAGAAAGCACAAGAAATTTCAACTCTGTGATGTTCATTGTCATTTAAAAAATCTAAAGCAAATGTAACAATGTTAAGCTTTATTAAACCTTGGCAGCAGGTATGCAATTTTAATTATATTATATAAACTATGAAATAGATATACTACATATATGAAAGTATATATACTATACTTTTCAGCACATTTCAAATTTTCATAACTCAAAACAGATAAACTATACTGTGCATGTCTGAATACATTACTGACCACGAACAGTTACTTGAAAACTTTGTGAATAGAGAAAATAACAAATAGCTATATTTCAAAGCTTGAAGAAAACATAAACATATATAAATTAATCTTTTTATTTTTACAAACAGAGCCCAGAGATTGGAACAACTTTAAGTGATAGACATAGCTAACTCTTAAATATTTTGTCCAGTAATCAGCAAACCATCTCTGATAAATCCAAGAAAATTAGAAGTTGGCAATTAATTTTCCAATTATATCTAAAAATAAAGTCTACACACACCTAAAACGGATTTAAAGAAGAACCACTCTTCTTTATAGCTGTTTCTTTTTTTATTAGGTTGGTGGAGTTTAAGGTAGATATGAGGCCTTTGACACTTCACCCACCAAATTCCAATTGTATAGAGTTTTTTCAAAGTCATGAAAACAAAAAGGAAAAAGTGACATTCTGGCTTTTCTTAGATTAGTTTGATTTGCACAGTAAGGAGAAAAATAGAGCAAAAACTCATTTTGTCAATGGTAGATTAAGCAGACACAATTATTTAATGTAAGTGAAGTGTTTAGTTATTTAAAATATCTATGGTGTTTACGGCAAAAGAAAAATAACATCTAAAAAATGTTGACTCTACAAAATTAAATATGAAAGATGAGATAGTAACACTAAAGATTATGATAAAAAAGAGAGCTAAATAAGTTAAAACTGTAATAATAAAACAAAACAAACAAGTGATGTAATGGCAACATTAAAAAGGTTAATATTAGAATCACAAAACAGAATAATTAATACAACATAATACTGAATCATTGCTATGTAGGTCAAATCTGAAAATGCCTCCCAAAATAGAAATAGGGATGAAAATCACTGGAGAAGAATAAAACAGAGAAAATTTCACCTATGTATGACTAGTGTGGTTAAAGCAGAAATCACAACAAATTAAAGAGAGCACATATAACTTAAATATCTAATAGAAAAAAATCTATTGGTGTATAAAACCTAAATATTTAAAGGAAGTGCTTTGTATAAAATATAAAAAGAATGTTATATTATACTAATATTATTCATAATAGCCAAAAAATAAACCCAAACGTCCATCAACTGATGAATGGTAAACAAAATATGTCCACACAATGATATATTATTTAGCCATAAAAAGAACAAAGTACTAATGGCCGGGCGCGGTGGCTCACGCCTGTAATCCTAGCACTCTGGGAGGCCGAAGTGGGCGGATTGCTCAAGGTCAGGAGTTTGAAACCAGCCTGAGCAAGAGCGAGACCTCATCTCTACTATAAATAGAAAGAAATTAATTGGCCAATTAAAAATTATAGAAAAAAATTAGCCGGGCATGGTAGCGCATGCATG
>CAUYRT010041431.1:0-46081 GCA_963574885.1 Lepilemur ruficaudatus
AGTTATAAGAAGTTAGGCCAGGTGCGGTGGCTCATGCCTGTAATCCTAGCACTCTGGGAGGCCGAGGTGGGCGGATTGTTTGAGCTCAGGAGTTTGAGACCAGCCTGAGCCAAGAGCGAGACCTCATCTCTACTAAAAATATAAAAAGTTAGCCAGGTGTGGTGGCCTGCGCCTGTAGTCCCAGCTACTCAGGAGGCTGAGGCAAGAGGATTGCTTGAGCCCAGGGTTTGAGGTTGCTGTGAGCTAGGCTGATACCGCACTGTAGCCTGGGCAACAGAGTAAGACTGTCTCAAAAAAGTAAGGAGAACTCTCCCATTTAACAGCAGACAAAATAGGTAGAAGACAGGAGAGCTAGCAGCATTGCAGAATTCAGAGTTCTTTACAGAGAAGGAGATAAACAGGGTGGATGGAGGGGTAGGAAGGGTCATTGATTTTCCACAAAGGAATAGGTTGATGAAATTGTGTGTGTGTGTGTGTGTGTGTGTGTGTATGTATAACCATCCATGTGGCTTATCTGCATGGAATGAGTGGAATGGTGGTAGGTGACAATTAAAAATTATAGAGGCCGGATTATCTAAAGAGTTTAACATTTTTTGTTTATTCCAGTAAAGATCCGCTGATGTATTTTAAGCAGGATCAGGTATGATCAGATTTGTATATTAGTAATAAGAAGCTTCTATTATTACTATAGAATTTATATATACATAAAAATTTGGGTGAAATTGGCTTAATACATAGTTTAAAAGCTTGGAAAATGTAAGGGGCTAAACAAATTGTTATATTAACAATATGAGACTCAAGCAGTTAACACGTATTTATGGGGTGACTGCTTTGTGCCAGTCATTTCCTAAGGGGTGGGGAAGAGCAATGAACAAGACAAAATCCTTTCCCAAAAAGAGTTTGTGTTTTTTAACTGGTGAGAAAAACCGTAAGCATGTGAGCAGACAAGATAGTTCATGGAGAAGACAAGGTAATATGACCTTTGGTGTTTTAGCTATAGTAAAAAAGGCCTGAATGTTAAGAAACACAATCTTGTCAAAATATAGGAGGAAAGCATTATAAGCAGTAGTAGCAAATGCAGAAGTCTTTAGATAGTCCTTAGCGTTTGGGGTATTCATAGGACAGAGAAAGAAGGGTGGTGTGGTTGGAGTGTAGACAGCAAAAAGAATGTAGGAAGATGAGACTGGAGAGTTAGGTGAAGGCCAGATCACTCCCCTGTGGTAGAGATTTGAATTTTGTTCTAGTGAAAATAGGAAGATATTGTAAGGTTTTAAGCAGAAGAGTGGCTTTCTTTAGGAAGAGTGATCAGGGAGGTCTGTAGTCTGAGCAAGAGGTGGTGGCTTAAACTCTGGAGGGCAACTTGATAGGACTAAACAAAATGGCTTGAGTATACTGAGATGAAAGAGGAATCTGAGTTATTAAACTTTTGGCTTGAAGGATTAGGATGGAGGGCCATTGCCTAGGAAAAAAGAGAAAACAGACTTACACAGAAAAAAATAATATTTATTGCTTGGACTTGTTAAAATTTGAGTTATCTGTTAGACATCTAGGTGGAGAAGTTCAATGGCCATTTGGTATGAATCTGGAGCATAGAAGAGAAATGTGAGTTGGGGGTATAAGGTTGAGATTCATTAGTGCATATTTAAAGCCTGAAGAAGAAATGTAACTAGAGAGTAGGGCTGAGATCAAAGCCCTGAGTCATTTCAATATAGAACTGAAGGATACTGAGAAGAATTTGGTGGGGTAGGGGGGAAATGAGGTAAGTGTATGATGTCACAGACTCTGGAGGAGAACGTGCTGCTGGGTTTGGATAATTTAAAACCAAATAACTGGTCATTGGCCTTGGTAGGATGTTGGTCATTGGTAAACTTGGTAAGAGCCATTGGAATGATGGGAATAAAAAGCCATTTGGAATGGGTTGAGTTGTTGATTGATAGGTGAGGTTGTTGAGACAACAAATATAGTTTAGTCAAGGAGCAGAGCAAAGAATTGGGGCAGTAACTGGAGGGGAATATAGATTCAAAGAAGGATTTTTAAAAGATGGGTGTAAGGCATGTTTTATGTCAGTGGGAAAAATCCAAGTAGAGGGGAAGAAATAGAGGATACTGAAAAGAAAGAGCTAATTGCAGGAGCAGAGTATGTTTTGTCTAACACAGAGAAGAGGGATTGATCTTAGGGTCAGAAGCATTTTTTTCTTTTTAATAGGAAGGGGGGCAGAGTTTGTGGGTTTAGATCCAGGTAGGCTGGCGACACTGGTTTTAGACAAATGTGGGAGTCCTCTGATTGTGTCTGCTTTCTGTATATAAGGTGAACATAGCTGAAAGTGTAAGTGTAGGGAGTGGAGTATAGTTGTGCACAGCATAACGACATTTCAGTCAATAACACACTGCATATGTGATGGTGGTCCCATAGGATTGTATATTAATGGAGCTGAAAAATTCCTATCACCTAGTGACATTGTAGCTATAGTAAAGTTGTAGTGTGGCACCACATTACCTTTTTTATGTTTAGATACAAGTACTTAGCTTTGTGTTAGAGTTGCCTACAGTATTCAGCGTAGTCACCTGCTATACAGGTTTGTATGTAGGCTGGGAGCAATACCATATAGCCTATGTGTGTAGTAGGGCTAGACCATCGGGGTTTGTGTAAGTACACTTGGATGTTTAAACATGATAAAATAGCCTAACAATGCATTTCTCAGAACGTATTCCTGTTTTTCAGTGACAAATCACTATATTGCAGATTTGAGGAGAGAGGCAAGGTGTAAATAGTCATCTCAAAAAATGGGGAGTTAATTTACTAGAGAGGTGGATTAGGCTTAAGATTTGTGGTTACAAACTTGATTTGAATAATATCAAATCAGTTGTGTAATTATTATCCAGCAATCTTCTTTCGTTTAGATGCAAGAGAGGAATAAGTAGATAGTTGGATCTAACCAGGGGTTGAGGTTTTACCAGATAAATTAGAGTGAGGAAAAAGGGGGCAAGGGAATTAAGACTTTTTGGAGGATTGCTGGAGTGGGAAAACTACTAGCTCAAACTCTCAATGGCATGGTAATAGAATGCTTGAAATGCTGGAAATTTTTGTAGGTGATGACTGTGTTAGTACCTTAGGTGCTAGGAAGTACATGGCTAGGTGAAGTGGTGAAAAAATATAGTTGGTGCTAAAGACTTCAAAAGCAAAAAACAGGGAGGCCAAAGTGTTAGAGCTATATGGATATCAAAGTCATCAAAGAGATAAGATTGTTGATGGAGATGAAGACAGGGAGCCCTGTGCTAAAATTTCGGGAGGTCAGGAGGTGATACCTGTTTTAAAGGATCTGCAGTTTGGGTAGAGGGAAGATAAGCAGTTTGGAAGCCATACTGGGAAGCAAGGAGGATGCCCAGAAGGTCCAACACTGTATGGTAGTGGGGAGCAAGGAGGATGCTTGCCCCTACTGAGGTATAGGATGGGTAAGGGAAAAGCTTTTACGACAGAAGTAGCAGTATCCTCAGGGGCAGTCAGGTTTCCTTTAGAGCAAAAAGGCAAAGGAAACATCACAGAAAAGAGGGTGAGTATATAGAGGAGTTTGCTGAGGATAGCTCATGACTTCCAGGGCTTGGGAGGGCAAGGAAAAGTAAGAGATGGGATCAGGAAAACAAATGTACACAGCTGTGTGGGGTGAGCCATCTGTAAGGCTTGGGCTTGTGGTGGTGATTAAGGTGAATGAGGATGTAAACGAGGACAGAGTAGTAGTTTTCAGACGTAGTGGAACATCAGAATACGCAGACTTGCCGAGTCCCAGCTCCAGAGTTTAAGATTCATTCAATGTGGGAGTCCTGGAACTTTACATTTCTAAGTTTCTAGGTGATGCTGATGCTGATGCTGCTGGTCCAGAGATCCCATTTTGAAAACCATTAGTCTAGAGACACTAGTAAGCAGCTGTGCATTCTGTAGCTTAAGATGATATGTGGCCTGAGAGAGATGGGCAGAGGCTTCTGGGGGGACAACTGTGACGGGCATCTCTTTGATTTTGGCCATTGAGGAGGAAGTGAATACATGATGATTTTTTTGGAGGGATAATAATTTCTACGTGATTTAGTTTGATTACCAGCAAACATTTATTGAGTATTTTATACAACAAAATGAGGATAGCAAGATCTGCATTTTCTTTCTGAGGATAATGGAGTAAAAGGACACAGAGGTTTAATAGATAAATAACAATACATTGTAGCAAAGACTGCATGCTAGCCAGTAAATGGTACAAGCAGTTGTTAATGGGAGTTCAGGCAAAATGGGAGAAAAACAGGCAAAAAAATCACTGAAAACTGGATTGTTTGGGGAAGGTTTCTTGAGAGAGGTGTGATTTAAGCTAGATTCTGGCAAAACCAAATGGAGGCTAGCCACAGGGAGAACTGGCAGAGCAAAGAATGGTGTCAGAAACGAACATGACACTGACCACTTCTCATTGCCTCATTGCTTTCTTTCTGGCCTGAGCCACCATTATCTCTTGTCTATATTATTATGGTAATTTTCATATTAGCCTCCCTGCTTCTGTTCTTCCCCATCCCTGTCCCCAAGTCCTCCTTAATGCAGCAGCCAGAGTGATCCTTTTAAATGTTACATTGTATTGTTCCTCTGCCCAGAACTCTTCAGTGGCTTCATATCTCACTCATTCTGAAAGTTAAATAAGGCCCTGTATGATTGGCTCTCCTGGCTAAGTCTTTTACTTCATTTTCTTCTATACTTTTTTTCTGCCCACTCAACTGGGATCGTATTGACCTTCAGGCTGTTCTTTGAATATATCAAATATACCCTTGCCTCAGGGCCTTTGCACTTACCTAGCCCCCTGCTCTTTCCCCAGATATCATCATGATTCCCTTTCTTGTTTACAGGAGATCTGTACTCAAATGTCATGTTATCTTGCACATCCAATGTAAATGCTAATTCCCTACCCCTTTGCCTAACATTTCCCATCCCTTTCCCCATCTTTATTTTTCTCCATAGCACATATCACTATCTGACATGCCATGTATTTGTTTATTGTCTTTCTTCCCTTGTGAAGGCGCTGGTGTATCCTCTGTGCCAAGAAAGGTGCTTGAAACATAGTAGGCACTGATTGGATGTTTGTAGAGTGAAAAGAAGGGAAGAAGTAAAGTTTGGGGAATAATGAAAAAACCAGTATCATTGAAAGAGATAGCAATGGAAGAGGTGGTTTGATGGATAAATTGGAGGATCTTGAATACTAGCTTACCAATATGTAGAAAATAAGGAATTTCTGAAAAAAATTTCAGCACAGTAACATTTAGCCTTCTTGAAATACACAGTTCCCTGATGTAGGATGGTTCAACTTATGGTTTTTTTGACTTTACAGTGTGTTTATCGGGGTATTAAATGCATTTTCAGTGTGGGATGTTTTCAACTTACAATGGGTTTATCAGATGGAATCCTATCATTAAGGTGAGGAACATCTGCACTGCTTTGCCATTTGGTTTTGTGGATAGGATGGTGTGAGGAGGAACTAGAAGCTTGGAGATCAGTTACCACTGCAGTTGTTCAGATGTAGGTCTTGAGGTCAGGGCTTGTCAGTGAGAATAAGAATTTTAGGTAGTTAGAGATGAAAGTCTTAGGTATGAATGCTAAAAGATGATAAGTTTCTAGTTGTGTAAGAAAGTTGTCAGCTGGGCGCGGTGGCTCACGCCTGTAATCCTAGCACTTTGGGAGGCCGAGGCGGGTGGATCGCTCAAGGTCAGGAGTTCGAAAACCAGCCTGAGCAAGAGTGAGACCTCGTCTCTACTAAAAATAGAAAGAAATTAATTGGCCAACTAAAAAATATATGTAGGAAAAAAAAAAAGAAAGCTGCCTTTACTGTTTGTTTTAATATGGCATTTAACCTTAAACAAATATCTTTTGTCATTTTTCACACCAGAATATGGAATTGTGTTGCTATAAAATTTATGAATTAAGGAATAAATTTGGAACTAAGTGAATACCCATTTTCATAGATTTTAAATTGTTCATTTGGAGGAGTAGAAAATCATAGTGGTCAAAGCATACGTACTTACAAGGTGTAGGGGAGAAGATCTACTCTCAAGTTACATTTTCTCAGGTTCTTTTCCCAACCAAGAAAAAAAAAACATACATTTTAGGAGTTGTAGTCTTCCTTTACTAACTCCCCCTTTCCCTTCTTGGTTCTGGAAATATATATAGTCATGTGCTGCATAACGACATTTTGGTCAATGACTGCATGTACGACAGTGGTCCCGTAAGATTGTAATGTTTTATTTTTATTGTTCATTTTCTACATTTAAATATGTTTGCATATGTAAATATTTACATCGTGTTACAGTTGCCTATGGTATTCAGTGTAGTAACATAACATGCTGTATAGGTTTGTAGGCTAGGAGCAATAGGCACTATACCATAGAGTCTAGCTGTGTATTAGGCCGTACCATCTAGGTTTGTATAAGTACACTCTATGATGTTCATATAATGACAAAATCATCTAATGATACATTTCTCAGAAGGTATCCCTGTCCTTAAATAAGGCATGACTGTATTGCTTTTAAAACTTGTGATCTGGGCTGGGCGCGGTGGCTCATGCCTGTAATCCTAGCACTCTGGAAGGCTGAGGCAGGCATATCGCTCAAGGTCAAGAGTTCAAAACCAGCCTGAACACGAGGGAGACCTCATCTCTACTATAAATAGAAAGAAATTAATTGGCCAACTAAAAATATATAGAAAAATTTACCCGGGCATGATAGCACATGCCTGTAGTCCCAGCTACTCGGGAGGCTGAGGCAGAAGGATCGCTTGAGCCCAGGAGTTTGAGGTTGCTGTGAGCTAGGCTGACGCCATGGCACTCATTCGAGCTTGGACAGCAGAGTGAGACTCTGTCTCAAAAAAAAAACAAAAAACACTTGTGATCTGGTTGAAAGCATTGCATTCCTTTTTAGAATTAACATCGTTCTGTGAATGTGAGCTTGCTCCTCCTCTTCACAAATGTTTTTTCAGCATCTTTCACCATTACTAAAAAGAGAACATAAATTACTTGTAATATGAGTCCAGTGTAGAATAGGCATTCCGAGAATATTGTTGAAAGGTTAATTAGATATTCTCAGTATAATGAACTGTCTTTGTAGCAAATTGTCTAATTAAAATACTGGGTTTTGGTTCCACTTAAATCTATAAGTCCTATACTGTCTTATTTGCATATTAACTTCTGTGGCGTTTTGCTTATTTAAATCTAGGCCATTATTTCCTCCCCCCCCCTTTTTTTTTTATAAAAGAAAAAGACAGGATCTCATTCTTGCTCAGGCTGGTCTCAACTCCTAGAGCTCAAGCAATCCTCCTACCTTGGCCTCCCAGAGTGCCAGGATTACAGGCATGAGCCACCGTGCCTAGCCTAAATCTAGACCATTAATTCAGAGGTTAAATAAATCAAGGCCTAGCTTTCATTCTTTAAAATAGCTGTGAAATTATTTTTCCTGAATGTAAGACGAATCTTTTAGTCACTGGGTATTTTAGCAAGATTCTCATATTCCTGAAAATGAGAAATCACTGATTATGGTTTTATTGTATATAACATCACATGCTAGTTACAATTCTGTCCTTGGCTTAGTCACTAACCTTCTATATGATTATATACAAGTTACATCATCTTTATGCTGTCTGTCTCATCTATAAAATGGGTGTGATTATGTCCCAGTAGTGTTGTTAAATTTTATTCCTCAGATAAACTGGCATCTAAATAAAAATATTCTCAATGACTTATTTATTCTCTTTATTATAGAGTACTTGTAATTGCCAATTAGGTAAAAAGCATTATGATGGGTTTTTTTGTCAATATTAGACTAAAAGTCTCACTAAACAGCAAGTAATGCCAGAGCTGGGGAGTTGGTGTGCATATGTTTTTTGTGGGGGAGTCAATTGCTATTGTGTCTATATTCCCCTTTGCTGTATTTCAGTTTTTGTAGATGTTTATTTTTACCTTTTTATTTTGTTACTAATTTTATTAAGTTCGTTAAAAATAAATTTCGTGGATTCATAGAAAATTAAAATCATTTTTGCATGTTGCTCACTACCATGTTGCTCTGATATTGGATGTTTACAGATAACATTCAATATTAGAGAAATTTTCAAGGTTGTCTTGATTTTTTTCTTTTTTCAAGGGACAGGGTCTCACTCTGTTGCTCAGGCTGGGGTGCATTGGCCCAATCATAGCTCACTGTAATTTCACATTCCTAGGCTAAAACGATCTTTCCACCTTGGCCTCCCAGAATGCTGGGATTACAGGCATGAACCATCGCACCAAGCTTAGATTGTTAGACACAATTGGGATTGGAAGAGAGAAGGGAACAGAAATTTCCAAATGCCTCCTATGTATTAGGCACTGGATCAGGTACTTTCACAGCTATTATCTTTTTTTTTTTTTTTTTTAAAGATACAGGGTTACAGTTCGTCATCCAGGCTGTAGTGCAGTGGCACACTCATAGCTCATTGTAACCTCAAATTCTTGGGCTCAAGTGATTCTCTTGCCTCAGTCTCCTGAGTAGCTAGGACTACAGACTCATGCCACCATGCCTGGCTAATTTTTAAATTTTTTTGTAGAGACGCGGTCTCACTATGTTATTCAGGCTGATCTCAAACTCCTGGCCTCAAGCAACACAACTCTTTTCTTATTTAGTGTTCCTTATTTCATCTTATGATGGTGAAGCAAGATTCAAATGCAGCATAATCGGTACTCTTAACCAGTATGCTATAATGCTTTCAACTAGTCCATGATAGGCTTCATCTAAGATGGTCCCTGGTAATCCCCACCTCCTGGTCTTCATACCCTTGTGTATTTTCTTCCCCTTGAGTGTAAGCTGGACCTAGTGACTCACTTTGAATGAATAGAATATGGCAAAAGTGATGGGATATCGCTTCCAAGATTTGGTTACAAGGAGGTAGTGGCTTTCTTCTTGGGTGCATGCCTTCTCTAACTCTCACTCTCAGAGTCCTGACACTGGGAGAAACAAACTGCCAAGTTAAGTAGCCTTGTGGAAAGGTCCACATGACAAGAAGCTGATGATGTCCAGTGGCAACAGCCAGTGAGGACCTTAGGACTGCCAAGAGCCAGGAGATTGAGCTTGGTGATGGATCCTTGTTAGTTGAGTCTTACTGACTGCAGCCCTAGCCAACACCTTGATTGCAATCTTGTGAGAGACCCTGAGCCAGAGATACCTATCTAACCCAGCTGAATTTCTGGTCCATATAAACCAAGATAATAAATGTTGTTTTAAGCTACTATGATTGAGAGTGATTTGTTACGTACAGATAGATAGCTACAGATTTTGGTACCAACAGTGCTTTGTATTAATAGTACAAATCTAAAACATGGCGGTGACTTTGGAACTGGGCAGTGGACTTTGAGGAGAGTGTTAGTGAAAGATTAGAATACCTTGAACACATTGTTTGTAAAACTTGGGACTTTGAGGGGATTGTCATGAGGCCTTAAAGAAAAGAAACTGGAGGAAAGGGAATCCTTATTATGTAGTGGCAGAAAGTTTAGCAACCCTATCATTTATAGTTATGTAGAAAACAGAAAATGGGTCTAATTAACTGGGAGATCTAGCTAAGTACACTTCCAAGCAAAACATTGAAGGTGCCCTCTGGTTTCTGCTTGTTGCTTAGAGTACAGTGTGGAGGGAGAGAAAGAAATTGAGACAAGGGCTGTTAATCACAACAGGAGCCAGAACTTGATGGTTTTGAAAATTATCAGCCTTTCTAGATGGCAGATGATGGTAAAGTTAAAACATGGCAAAGATCAGTTCAAGGGCACTGCCAGCACTATGGTGGTCTAAAGATGAAGCTGAGTAAAGCCTTCTGTTGAGAACTAAGAAAAATCAAAGGTGGTGCCTTAGGGTGCTGTCCAGTCACATAAAAGGCCTCTCAGTCAAACAATAGGGCTTCTAGTCATTTTAACAGGAGCACAAGATAGAAAAAAGGCTGATCTTGAAGTTATCTGTGGGGATCGTTTTTGTCTAATATTGTGAGATTCACAGAAGCCCCACTGCATCTATGACTGAACAGGAAAAGAAACAGTTCAAAATGAAAAGAGGCTATGGGACACCCATAAAATTCTCCTGGCAGGAAGCAGGCTGAGAAACTGCTCAGCTGCTAATACATGCCACCTTTCATGAAAAAGGAAAGATGACATTACTGCACCTTTATGATCAGAGGTTGGAACTAAGAGCTTAGATGCTAGAGGCGAAAGTTGTGGAGGATTAGTCCCCCAGCATTGAGACCTAATCAGGGAACTCCCAACTTTTGCCTAGCTAGATTTGGTCACTAGGGACCAGTGACTCCTTTGTGCCTCCCATTGGCTGCTTTCCTTTTGAAGAAAAAGTTACACCATTTGGCGATTACAAGAGATTTCAGAGAACAGAAACCCAGAGGGTGAGTGCGAAAGGTACCTGTCTAGAGGCACACCAGAATGTTGTCTGTTGTTAAATTATTCACTTCTTTTGGCATTTGTTTGCAGGCAGGTCTTACAGTACCAGATTATATGTGTAAAACTGAAGCAGTTAGGAAGGATTTCCCAGCAACTGCATGTATCTACCTTTATCATTAATATCAATAAAATTTCCCCCTTCTCTGCTTTCCTATATGAGGTGAACCCTCTAGTTACATACTGAGTCCTGTGTCTGCTAGTCTGTTTAGGACATGGATCCAGTAATTCTCTCCCCTCCCTCTGGGATCATCAAGTTTTCTTTTGATTTATTTCATTATTGCATCATTCTTCTAAGTGAATACACCATTGGTTCATTATTGTATTTCTTTCTTTTTTTTTTACATGGCTGGGAATAGTTAATGAGTAAAGGTTGATGAAAAATCAGAGTTTTTCCATATATAGAAAAAATAAGATCCCTAAAATTTCATAGTGATGCTTAGACTTATAGAAGGGTCCAAGGAACCCATATATGTTAATTTCAGGATAGAATGAGTTTTATTTTTTTAAGTAATATTTTTCTTTGTGGTTTTTGAATACCTTTCCAAAAAAAAAGTCATAAAATATAAATCCTTATGAATAGAACTACTCATAAAGAAGTGGGCCCAGTGGATTCTGATGATATACTGAGGATTAAATTCTATGTATATGCTCATGACTCTCAAATGTATACCTATAGCTGTACCTCTCCCTAGAAGTATGTATCTGATTGCCTCCTTGACATTTCCATCTGTAATAGTTACCTCGAACTTAACATGTCCTGTGCTGAATTCCTGGCCTTCACTTGCCTTCTCCACCCCCAGACCTGCTACACCCATAGTTTTCCTCTTCTCACATGACATCTTTCTATTGCTTGGGCCAAAAGAAACTTAGTCATCCTAAATTCTTCTTTCTCTCTCACTCCAGTACTATTAATTAGCAAATCCTTTCAGGTTCTGCCTTTCAAAACTAATCTAAATTTTTCCTTTTTCACTAGCTCTTCTGCTTCTATCCTGGTTCAGTGTACCATCCTCTCTTGCCTGGATTATTATAATAGTGTCCTACCTGGTCTGCCTGCCTCCACCATTGACACTGATTTATTCTGATCACAGCATCTGACGTAATTCTTTTAAAATATAAATCTGATCATATTCAAAATCCACTGATGTGTTTCACTAAGAAGAAAAGCCAGAGTCTGCAAGGCTTCTGTCAGGCTGGCTCCTAGGTACCTCTTCAACTTTCATCTCCTCCTGTTCTTCTCACTTTTCCCCTCCAGCTATCTTGTTGCTGTTCCTCAAACTTGCCAGGTACTTTGTACAGTCATCCCTCAGTATCCATGGGGATGGGTTCCAGGGCTTCCCAAGGATACCAAGATCCAAGAATGATCAAATCTCTTATATAAAATGGTGTTGTATTTGCATATAACCTACACACATGCTCCCATATACTTTAAATCATTTCTAGACTACTTATAATACTTTAATACAATTTACATAGTTGTCATACTGTATTGTTTTGGGAATAATGAGAAGGAAGAATGTCTGTACATATTCAGTACAGATGCAACCACCCATTTTTTTTCCTGAATATTTTCAGTCTTTGGTTGGTTGAATCTTAGGGTGCAGAGTCCCCATATACAGGGAGGGCTGGCTATACTTGTTTTCTTCTGCCTATAATACTCTCCTTCAGATATGCCTTACTTCTTCTCCTTCAAATTTTTGCTCAAATGATACCTATTCAACAAGGCCTTTTAAAAGCCATTCTTTTTAAAATTCTGCATAGCACTTATCTGCTAAATCTTATAAAAACATATTTTTGTTTTTAACTACTTCTCTCCTCCTGTAGAGATTTTTGTCTGGTTTGTTTGCTGCTATATCCTCAGTGTCTAGAACAATGAATGGTGTTCAATAAATGTTTGTCAAATGGCTGCTAAATTCCAGAGGTTTTCTAGTTGTCACTTTTTCATTAACAAGCAAATACTTCGTAACTATAGGAATTTATAGTGGTGCAAGTCTCTTTGTAGTTGTCATCAGTCATTTGGTCTAACTTCCCAGGGGCCAGCGGTTTGTACTATTTGTACTGTTGAGGCACTAGTGATTTAATGGCTCAGACCTTGAAAGCAAATTGACTAGGTTCCAAACCTGGTTCTCATACATTCTGTTTGAATGACATTGGCAAATTACCATGTTTTCTCTATAAAATGAGAACAAAAATAGTATCTATTGCAGATGGTTGCTTTGAGCCATGCGAAGCTCTCAGAACAGTTCATGATAGATTTGTAAATGTTCAGTATACATTAGTTGTTGTGATTGTTACCTTTCTAGATCAGCCCAGCTATTCTGAGTCAGTTGTGCTCCTGAGTGGCAGTACTGAGAACCATCTGACTCAGGGTCTCCTCCTCATTACCAGTTCTCTTATCCCTTTGAATGTATCGTGGGTATGTTGGGTCCTCATTTCTATCCTTCATCCTTATCTCTCTCTTACTGTTTAATCTTTAGATATTTATGCTCCCAGCATTATTTTCGATATACACATTTTCCCCCTTTTCTTTCTCTTCCTTTCTCCCCTCCTCTCCTTTCCACAAGTATTTATTAAGCATAACTTTTCCCTTCCCCATTCTGTTCTAAATCTTACTGTGTTTCCTTTTCCTTATCTTCATACTTTTCCATTATCAAATTAAAAGTTACCTGACTTATGGCTGATTGACTAGAATTATATTTGTATCAGGGAAAATGGAAATGATGTAGGTGTTGAAATAAAATTGAAATAATTTTTTAAAAAATTGCACCACTCACTAAAACCCTTTAAAGTACTTCTGCAAATTCCTCTAAGTCTTCACGGAAGTCTCTACTTTCTTGTTCAATTATTAAATTTGTCTTCTACCAACCAACATGCAAGATGATTTGGGGAAAGAAATTGTTTCTTATTCAATTACATTGGCATTATTTGTAATTTGGTGCTATTTTAACTATCTTGTTTTTCGTTTTTATTTCAGATGTATAGTAGTTCAGGTACATTACTGATTTAGTGGACTCAAATGTTTTCCCTCCATTACATTTCTAGGCTCTTGTGGTGTGGTGTGGTCTGAAAACACAGCCACCATTTATAAGTGTGTGTGTGTGTGTGTGTCTGTGTGTGTATTTTAATGGGGAAATGTGATCAGAGTTCTAAACAGATGCTATAAAAATGCATTTTTAGAATGTGACCTATTTTTTAAATTTTAGATAGATTATATAATATAATGGCTATAATATCCTTTTCAAAGCGGAGGAAGTGAACCCATATAGGCATCCATTTAAAGGAGTTTTATTTTGAGGCTTTAAGGATCTTTCATCTCTAAGGTGAGCTGTTGCATTACCTATTCTATATTACCTAATAAATGTTACAAAGAGTGCTGTTTTTGCTCCTTTTTCTTGGCATAATCATTTTTTTTCTGGGCATATTTCATTAACAAATTTAAAACCATCAGAATACTTTCTTTTTTAAGGGGTGGGCGATTGTGAGGAGGGGTCTTTAGTCACCTTGTTTGTTTTTGTTGAGACAGAGTCTCACTCTGCTGCCCTGGGTAGAGTACAGTGGCGCCATCATAGCCCACTGCAACCTCCAACTCCTGGGCTCACCTGATCCTCCTGCCTCAGCCTCCTGGGTAGCTGAGACTACAGGCACATACCACCATGCCCTGGCTGGGTTTTTTTTCTTTCTTTTTGGTAGAGACAGGGTCTCACTCTTGGCTCAGGCTAGTCTCGGACTCCTGAACTCAAGCAATCTTCCTGCCTTGGCCTCCCAGAGTGCTAGGATTACAAGCGTGAACCACCGCACCTGGCCCTTTAAAATACTTCTTACCAGTGCATCCCCCCACACATATTTATAAACTCTGGATTCTTATTTGTTTTTCTATTATATATTTAGCCTATTCATTTATCAATTATTGAGGCCATGCTAATTGCCAGCAATAAGGTACAATTAAAAGTGTTAGATTTCTACTTTTGTTTATTGGTAATTTGTACTTTTTCAGTAACTTTCATTTTCCTTTGAATTCTTAAGATTTACCTCTTTCACTTGAGAAGTAAACTAAATTTTAACTACAACTTTTAAAATTTTACATTAGAATTCAGCAATAAAGCTCTTTACTTTTATTTTTACTATTTCACAAAACAAAATATATTAGGCAGATTTCTTAAATTTTGTTAGTAAAAATTCATCTTTGTTTTGCCAATGCAATGTAAATTTTAAAATATGAAGGCTAAACTCCTAAGGGGATAAGAAGGGGATAGGAGCATAGACAGGTTAGAAGAGAGTGTTTGGGGACTTTTCCAGATTCTTAGAATGGCAGTCTGTATCTTTATGGCGTGGCTGCAACACACACACACACACACACAAACACACATCCACCCCCTACACTTGTGAGCATTTATGTTTACAGTTAGTGGTGCATAGTTTGGGGATTGAGTAAAAGATACATTACTTTTGTGAGTACAGAATTGATTTTGACCACTCATTAATTGAATGAAAGTTTACTAAGTTTGTACTATCTGTTAGGGAAGCTTTGCCTTTAGGAATGTTACCTGGAATTTTGCTTAAACTAAACCTAGCCAGTAGCCCCCTTCCTATTCTCAGAAAAGTGAAGGAAAGACAGGGTAAGGTAATATTTATTTTAGGTTTAGTAACTATTAGATTATTAAGTATGAAATGTCCGATTTCCTTAAGTGCTAAGTTTGACAGTTGATATTTCACTTTGACACTTCTTGTTTTATGTTTATTGTGAAGGTACATCCTCATTCTTTCAAATACATGGTTTGGCTTGTCATTATCTTTCAAATTTTTTTAGAACAATTTTTGTGAAACCATAGATAAGTCAAAAGTTGGAGTTATTTCTGAATATGAGTTCCTTTGTGGAATCAGTACAGCACAGACAGCTCAAAATATCAATGAAGTGTTTGGGAAGGATGTGGCTAATGAACGCACAGTACGTTGATGGTTTGAGTTCTATTCTGGTGATTTTAATACTGAAAATGAGCCATGTGGGCGATCTGAGACCAAGGTAGATAATGATGAGCTAAAAGCTGTAGTGGAGGTGAATCCATCTCAACCTACACAGGAATTAGCAGCAAGGTTTGATGTTACTGTTCCAGCAATATTGGACCATTTTTTTTTTCTTCGCTGTCACAACATAAAGGCAAACCATTTCTACTCCATATTGTTACATGCAATGAAAAAGACAGTCTTTTTGACAGTCACAAGGGTTTGGCACAATGGTTGGGTAAAGATGATGTGCTGAAACACAGTCCAAAACCAAATATTCACCAAAAAAAGCTAATGGTATCTGCTGGGTGGTCCAGCTCTGGTGTTAACCACTACAGCTTCATGAAACCTGGTCAGTCGATTACAGTGAATGTCTACAGCAGCCAGTTGGATGAAATGATGGGGACGCTTGCCATTAGGCAGCCGAGGTTGGTCAATAGAGATAGGCCAATCTTCTTGCAAGACACAACACTTGACCACATGTTGCACAAACAACACTGCTCAAACTACAGAGGCTGGACTTGGAAACTCTCTGTCATCCACCATCTTCACCACACCTTATACCAATTGACTGCCACTTCTCCCAGGCTTTGGACCACTTCTTGCAAGGAAGAACATTCATTTCCCAACAAGCTGTGGGAAACGCCTTTCATGATTTCATAGCTTCTTGCACTCCAGGCTCCTTTGCTGCTGGCATAAACGAGAAACTACCATTAAGATGGAAAAACTGTGTTGATAGTTTAGGCACTTACTTTGATTATTTGTACTGCTTCTTGTTTGAGATATAATAAACTACACTTTTGACTCAAAATCGGACATTTAATATTTAATGACCTAAACTTTTTCCTTTTGAATGCTTTGCCAGAAGACTTCATTGCTTATTGTCTTAGTCTGGTAGGGCTGCTATAACAAATTACCACAGACTACGTGTCTTCAGCAACAGAAATTTGATCTTGGAAGTCCAAGATGAAGGTGCCCGCAAGGTAAGTTTCATTTTGAGGACTCCTCTCTTGGCTTGTAAGCGGCTGCCATCTAGCTTTGTTTTCATATGACCTCTTCTTTGTGCATAGAAGTAGGGAAGTGGGGAGGGAACTGAGCTCTCTGGTGTCTGTCTGTCTCTCTGTCTCTCTGTCTCTCTCTCTCTTTAAGAGACAGGGTCTTGCTCTGTTGCCTGGGCTGGAGTACAAGTGGCATCATCATAGCTCACTGTAATCTCAAACTCCTGGGCTCAAGAGATCCTCTTGCCTCAGTCTCCTGAGTAGCTGGGACTATAGGCATGTGCCAGTGCCTGTGGCTAATTTTTTTTTGTATAGAGATGGGATCTCCCTGTGTTACTTAGGCTGGTCTCAAACTCCTGGTCTAAAGCAATCTTCCTGCCTCGACTTCCCAAAGTGTTAGGATTATAGATGTGAACCACCATGCCCAGCTCTGACATCTCTTACAAGGATACCAATCCTGTTGGATCAGTGCTCCCCAATGACCTTACTTAACCTCAATTACTTAGAGGCCCCATATCCTAGTACAGCTGTGGGGATGGGGTAGAGGAGTGGGTTAGGGCCTCACCATAAGAATTTTTTTGGGGAGACACAAACATTGTCTATAACATTGTCTTTTTAATTCGTAAAAATTAAGACCTGCCACTATCTAGCTGTGCAAAACTCAAGGAAATTACTTAACTTCACCAGGCCACAATTCTTTTATCAGTAAAATAGAAGAGTTGAACCAGTTTATAGCTATGATTCCTTCTAGTTTGATCACTGTAAGTTTCATTTTCATGGCTCTCTTATTTTCCTCTTTCCCTGAGATATTTAGGATTGTGTCAAGTTTCCTTTCTGGTTTTTTTGCCCTTCTTTTTCTCTCATTTTGTACCTTTGTGTTTTTTTATATCTCACATTATGTTCTCTGTCTCTATCCACCCCATCCCTGAATTGGACATATTTCCTGAGAATTTATAAGTTTACTGTATTTATTAGCTCTTTAAAAGTTTGGAAAGTAGATAGAATATTTTATATTTCTTTCTGTTGAACATGCCAAAAACCTTTAAATAAGACTGGATCTAGATAAATTGCTTTTTAGTTACTTTTGTACATATTTGGTTTATTTTCCTGTAGTCTACTGCCCTTTGATAGGCAAGTTTCCTCACAGCGTTATTTCTTAGGAGTTAGCCTGAAGAGTTTAGTGACACTGTTTTTCATGTATGATTTACTAAAGTATCTAATTCATTATGGGAGATCAGTAAGTATGAATTGTGATAACAATTGTGTATTTTTCATTCTTGAAGGAAAGACCTTGTGCTAACCCCTCTAATTTCTCCCTTTTGATCTGTGACATTTGAAAGCATTAATAGTTGTTCTGCATCGTGGTGGCTTTTCTCCTTTTGTGAATATCAACAACAAACTATGAAGTCAGTTTCACAGGATGTTTAACATGGGTGTGAGACTGTTGGTGCTGATTGAGAAAATTTGCCAGAAACATTGTCACTAGGACTATTATAGGAACTAGATTATGAGTTAGGAGAGGTCTTGCCCTAGTTTTAATATAAACCCTTGGTCTGACGGGCACAGTCTTAAGAAACAAACCATTTAGTAACAAATTTTGCAGTTTAAAGCTGTTTCTTCTAGAATTAAAAATCCATAATTTCTACAACATGGTAATGGGTATTGTGGTAATGGTGGTGATAATTGTAAAGATACTGGTTAGCAACTACTGATTGTTGAATGCCTACTGTTGGCCAGGCTTAATACTAAACATTTTATAGTCATTAACATATTGAATCCTAAGAACGATTCCATGGTAAGTGGTCATGTACAGGCCATTCTGGCTTCTCCTATAAACTCTTTAAAGGCAGCACTTACTGTACAGTGCTGGACAGATACCAGAACTCAGTAGATGTTGAGCTGATTTGAACTCTAGCACAACATCTTGCTTAGAATCGTCCTTCTTTGCCTGCCCTCCTTCCTAGCTATGGATACAGAAGGCTGATAAAGCTTAGAGCTCTCAGAGTTTAGTCTGGTGTTATGTTAAAGAGCTTTTTTCCCATTAGTCAGTTTGGTCTTCAAATAATCTGATGCCTCATTTCCCATGTTCCAGGGGTTAAACATTAGCATTATGAGATTGGCTAGTCTACTCACCTGGTCTTTTTGCCCTGGTGCATGGTGACACTCTAGTTTCTCTTGGGACCTGAGCCCAACACTGACCAAATTCAATTAACAAAGGATTTCCTCAACTATTTTTTGCCAGTGCCTTTTTTGAGCTTATGGATCCCAATTCCTTTTTTCCTATTTGAGTTTGATGATATTCCTTCCCATGTGGCTAGGAAAAGTGAGACCTTGCCTCGTCCTCTGACACTGAACTTCTTTTTTTTTTTTTTTTTTTTTTGAGAAAGAGTCTCACTCTGTTGCCCGGGCTAGAGTGAGTGCCGTGGCGTCAGCCTAGCTCACAGCAACCTCAAACTCCTGGGCTCAAGCGATCCTTCTGCCTCAGCCTCCTGAGTAGCTGGGACTACAGGCATGCGTCACCATGCCCAGCTAACATTTTCTATATATTTTTAGTTGGCCAATTAATTTCTTTCTATTTTATAGTAGAGACGGGTCTCGCTCTTTCTCAGGCTGGATTTGAACTCCTGACCTTGAGCGATCCGCCCGCCTCAGCCTCCCAGAGTGCTAGGATTACAGGCGTGAGCCACCGCGCCCGGCGTGAACTTCTTGAATAAGAACAGCTCAGATTAGGCTAGTTCCATAAGACCTGACCATTTTCATCTCGAGCTTGCCCTTCTGTAGCAGATCAGTCTTCTCAATTTCTACCTTGACCAGCCTTTGTTTCAATTTTATGATTGCTGCTCCCAAGATTTCACCATTTCTCTATGTTTCCATTGTTGTATACTGAGGTGTTACACACAAACTGAAGCTCCTTCTAACTGTTGTTCAGAATGCCTTTCCTTTTGCATTGGACCTTCAGAACTTCCTACTTTTCTTTATTCTCTTCCCTGACCTTGTCATTTCTTTTGTTTCCCAGATCTCCAACCGTACAATACATGTTACTTGGGAAAACCCAGTTATATTTTAAAATGTGGGTCTTGGAAACATGTTTATGGATTGCCAAAGTTCAGTTTTCCTTCGTCTATCACTCCCCAAGTAATTAGCACAAATGAAAATACTGACCTTTTAGAATACCTTTCAAGGGAGATAGCCAACATACCAACTCCCTCAGGATGCTGTTGAGCCCAAGCCAGCTGGCATGAAGAATAAGAGCAAGAAGAATAAACTTTTAAAATGAGCAGTTTCAAAAGTGTGGAACTAAGTGTAAGCCAGAAAAACAAGGGGAGAGGGGAAGTGGTGTTGACTCTAATGTGGAAAAGATTTAAAAACAGTAATAAAGGCAATTAAGAATACATTGAGAGCCCAGTGAGTTAATTTCCTTAAATTTCATGTGCCGTGTAGTCATGTCTCTCAGTGTATTGGTAAGTGGACAAAATGACGTTTTTTTACTCATCTCTGAATTAAAAGTCAAAGGAATATAGTTCATTAAACTCTTGCTTGTTGTCCTCAGACCCTGAAAGTTCAAATGACTAGAAGTCAAAACCTAAAAATATAATATGCCCTACTGTTTTGAGAGGAAATTAAGACCTGCTTTTATCAGCCATTTAGCATATGATATGTATAAATCCAGCCAACTCTTCAGCACTGTTTGCATGTAGTCTTGCGATATAAGCGATGCTCCTAGTATGATCTAGATATTTTCAGTATAGTTCTATATATGACAGCTTTGGTTAACCAGCAACTCCTGAGTTTCTCGCCCTCACCCCCCGGCCAATTTTATTGTTTCTCTAATAACACAGCAGTAATTGAAAACCTTTTTCTTTTATCCTTATTCTTTTGTGTATAAACTACTATTTTGAACCTCTTGAAGGGACTGTGTCACAAAATTCCATATTTACATTCTGTATATTTAGAGTCATACTCTCAATCAGGAATGAGAGGGAGGTATGAATCAAAATCTCCATATTAGAGTAAAAGAAACTGTACAGTTCACAAAAGAATATTTAAGCCTCTAAGTCATATAAACATTACAGAAAGTAGGTTGTACATGCTATTCTAGGTTGATGGAAGATTCAGAAGATAAAAGTATTATGAAACAAGGATTTTAAAAATGGTTAAGAAACACTGGTTTAGGGTCTTTAATTTTCCTACAGTGACTAAAAGAAGTCTGAAGAAGTATGTTATTAGAGCTTGTTCAGACTAAAAGATTGGGATGACTTGAGGAAAATTCAGGCATGACCATAAGGGGCAATATATTCTTGACCTCAGATTTTCTCTCGAGGATTTGAAGCCAGATTAGTTTAAACAACTGTTAAAAAACAAAACAAAACAAAAACCCCAACAAACCCCCACAAAGGTCTTTCTTAGTGAATTAGCCCCTTAGTAAGATAGTTGGAATGTCAGAGCTGGAATGTTTCTTGTCACTTGGTCCCTGACTTGAAAGAATCGCAGTGGGGTGGATCTATTAATAGGATTTGGATCTCTGGCCTAGCCCTTAGCTGAGAAGGTGCTTGGGATTTTTGTGAAGGGAGATGATGGTTAGAAATAAAGGTAGAGGAAAACATTGAAATGAGGTAGGATTAGGAAGTGGACTTGGAGGAAATACTAAAACTAGAAATAGTAATTATTTGCCAAGGAAAAAATAGGAGTGTTTGAATGGAACAGCTCCTTAACACATTGACTGCTATATTAGAAAAAAAATTTTTTTCCTTGGGGCCATGGTGTTTTATTACAAAAATAGAATAAAAACTTCGAAAATAAAATGATCCTTTCTAATTGAATGAAAAATTTGTTATTTTTTATTGTTTTCTATGTGTGAGTTATATGCAACTTGAAAAATAGTTCTCAGGACTCCCAGGGTAAAGAGACATGTGAGTTACATATGCTTCATGAGGCCCCATGAGGCCCCAGGCTCAAAGCTAGTGTGAGTTAAATACAACTCACATGGCAGTTAATCTGTTAAAGAAGGAATTATCTTATAACCTTGTTAATTTTCTGCCCTATTGTTTCCTAATCTTTATTTGGGGTCTTAAACATCATTGAGAATCTAATGAAAGCTCTGGAACAGAAATATTGTACATATTTCTAACATTTTGCACATAGTTTTCAGGTCACCATGGGCCATATGAAGCCCAACCATATTAAGGACACATTAACGCTCCTATCACCAGAAGAGAGTTACTTCAGTATACAGCAGCTTGTGGTTACCATTGCTCAGACTTGGTGAAAATATAGTGAGCTCGGTACCACAGGAAGTATTTGGAGGCTAAAATATGATTGATGTTGCTTGACATATGGATGAAGAGTTTATTAAATTCAAGGTAAAAATGTGTGTGTACTAGAGCTGTACTGTTGTGCCAGATTGTAATAGAATATGGATTTTAAAGAACTTAATTTCTCCTCAACTTTCTTTATTCAGTATTTTTTTTTTTTTTGAAAATTGAAGATAATTGAAACAGCCAAGGTATGAGATGTTATTTAATGGACTGGACAGAAGATTCTGGAAAATAAGCTGCATTCCACTCTTTGTCATTTACTGTGACTTGGGACATGTCACTTATCCTGTTGTATAAAAGGATATACATCATAAAAGGCTACTGCTAGCAGACTGAATTGTAGGATATGAAAAGGAACAAACACAAAATTTCTCCAGGTCACGTAACTTCCCATGCTAAAACCGTAGGTAATGTAGAACTACAAGACAGGGAATCAAGACCATAGAGGCTACTGTGAAATTGGATGTTTCAGAATACAGCAGCTTGTGGTTAAGGTAGAGATAGCAATCTGTTTGGAGTGAGGGCCTGATTGCGTAAGAAAAACCGGGGCCAGAGTGGACTTAACTCACTGGGGCTAAGTAAGAACTCAAAGGAAAGGTCAGGCATATTGATGACCCGTGGGCCAGGTCTAGAATCCAAGACCATCTAGGCAGGTGAATTTTGATCCTGAGGCATATATCCCAGGCAGTATGTTAGGGATAAGATTCTTGGGTGAGGTGCCTGAGCACTAAGGGTTCAGGGTCTTTCTAGTAAATAGGTTTTGGACACCATTTATTCCTTAATTTATTTTCTTTTATTCAGCAAATACATTGTGCAAACCTGTTATGGACCAAGTGCTGTTGAAAGTACTGGGGACAGAGAGCAGGCTTGATTTGGATGCTAAATGCATACATTGCCTTATCACAAAACTACTTCTATATGTTTCTGGTGAAGGTAGGAATGAATCCCTAAGCTCACTGGTCCTGAAGCTTGGCATACAGTGTGAGTGAGACAGCCTGGCTGGAGTGAAAGGAAAGAGAAAGCAGGACAATTCATGCAAATACAATAGTATTCCTTCCTGCCCTCACAAATATTTTAGAACTTAGGGATTGATTTTTTTAAAATTGTTTTGGGTGATGAATAATACCACACTTTTTGATGCAGTTTCATAAGAAACATAATTTTGATGATCTCCTTCTTAGTTATCAATCATGGTGCATGTTATCTTATTTTTAAAAAGATGATTCCAAAGTATCTGTGGTAGATCCTTTCCCATTGTTGTTGTTTTAAATGGAAAGTAACAAGTACTATAGTATTACGCCAGACTTTCTAGGAAGGTTCTGCATGTTAGTATTGGTCCATACTTGATTTGAACAACAACTTTTTTCTATCTTAATTTTTCTTTCTTTCTTTTTTAAGTTTGTATAGTTCATGTAGATAATATAAAACTAGTTTTTAAAAAGTGGTGTGATATGCCATAATACATTTGGTAAAATAATCATAACTGAAAGCATTTGTGTCTTTTGTTTGATATTCATATTTTGTTTTTGCCTAAGATGATTCGAGGGAACTTCCTGTAGATGTAATAAAGAAAAAAGTTTTTAAACTGTGAAACTGGTGGTCAAATGGAAGGGTGAGCTATGTTGCCCAGGCTGGTCTCAAACTCCTGGCCTCAGGTGATCCTCCTGCCTCATCCTTCCAAAGCACTGGGATTACAGGTGCGAGCCACCACTCCTGGCCTATTTTTTCTTCATTAAATAATTTTCCAAAAATGCTAATGAAAAAAAGGTAATCAAACATATAAATAGAAGGGACCATCTCTTAAGTTCTAGTAACCCTTACCAAAGCAAGAACGTTTACTTAACATATTTAAGAAGTAGGAATAATAAATAAAAAGGCTGTTATGAGGAGGTGTCTGCATACTGATTTTCTCCACCTTTAAGAGTCTTCTTATGTTTGTTTAATATGTAAAATGTCTAGGGTTTTGAATTGTACTTAATGGGGGAATAGAGAAAAGTACATGTATTCCATCTTCCTGGAAGCAGAAGTCAGTTTTGTTTTATGTTAATTGAACAGTATGTATGTCAAAGAGAAATGTAAATTAATGTATAAATATAAATATTCCAAGAGAAATAGTGTTTTAAGTTATAAATGTAAATATGAATTTTTAAATTAATTTATTAATATGAATGCTCTAAAAGAAATCCATGGTACCTATATTATCTTCCAAATTGCCTTTCTATGTTTATTTTAGGATTTAAAATTCTAAGCATCACAGGACTTCAGAGCTATTCAGGAAATACATATTAATCTGATTACATACTTTGAATAGAACCTTCATGTTATCTTTTCTGGTATACCCCCAAAAGTTTTTTGTTGTTTGCTTTTTTTTTTTTTTTGAGATAGGTTCTCACTCTGTTGCCTAGCCAGTAGGAGTACAGTGGCACAATCATAGCTGACCATAACTTCAAACTCCTGGCCTCAAGCAATCCTCCTACCTCATTCTCCCAGTAGCTGGGACTACAGACTTGCTTCTCCACACCTGGCTAGCTTTTTATGTTTTTATTTTTTGTAGAGACAGGGTCTTAATGTGTTGCTCAAGCTGGTTTCAAACTCCTGGTCTCAGTGTTGCAATTACAAGCATAAGCCAGTGCGCCTGGCCTGTTTGCTTTTTGATTGATGACAAATTTTTAAAACTGACTCCAAAACCAAACTTTTGAGAAATTTTCCTTAAAATACACTGTTTTCCCGGTCATTATTAAAATATGATTATCAATCTGTAGCGTATATGATTCCAGCTGGGTCTCTGTCGTTTCAAATTTATCCCCAGTGCATGCACGTCTTAGACACACTTGCTGCAGTTTGATAGCCATTATTTGTCATGTTGTTGCTTATTGTGTCAGCAGTTTTAATTTGTTTCCCTCATTGGTTGTTTTTCATGTCATGGTTGTCTTTTTAAGCTGAAGAATGGCATAACAGTCCCTTATCTGAAACTCTTGGGGCCAGATATGTATCGTAATTTGGAATCTTGTGGATTTTAGAAAGAATATGCAATACGTCTACATAGAGTAACACCTCTATTTGGGTATGTGTAACATCTTGTAATCACAATCATCCATGTCTTTGTAGCTAAATGTTTTTGAATATGCGTACCATAATAGCTTTGTAGCCACATTGGTTTAGGTCATATTTGTCACTAAATGCTTCCCTCTTCCACCACAACAAAAAGGGAGGAGGGAGAACACTGGAGTAAAAAAGAAAGAAACTTAGTTTTCTTAGTTTTCCAACTTAGTTTTTGAACCTTGGAATTAAAAATAAGGGATTTTGGTAGGTAGGGCAGTCAGCAAGCCTAGTGAGAGTAAAAGCCCCTATTTTTAGCCCTGAACTGTCCAGTGTTTAACTGATGAGCTGGTGCTATAGGCCTGTATTTGCCAACTATGATTGTTTCCAATATGAAAACAAAAGTGGCTATTGATTTAATCCTGTTATATGGTGTTGATCTTAAAAAATTGTTGGATTCATACTAGGATTTGGAGTTTAATCCTGCAAGGATCAGACTAACTTTCATCTTATTTATCCTAAATCCCTCTTTAATCTTATTAATTATGCCAGGCTATTTTCCCAAGGGCCAGTATGTGTGTGTGTATATATATGTATATATTCATGCAGTTATTTTTCCAAAGTTATCTATGTCTGTCTATCCTTCTCTCTTTGAAAGGAAGATCTATTTTCTCACAAAGAGTCAATAGAGCCGTGCATACTTCTCCAGAGTAGCATTGCTATTGCAGGGATGACATCAGTCTGTATTCTCACACCTAAGATTAAAGTAGGTCTTGGCAAGGCCTGCTGAGAGGGAATCTAGTCTTAGTCTTGGATTTCCTGAGATGGCATATGGCACTCTTCTGAAAGTGGGATGTTATTTGAGTTTAGAGATTTTTAGTCAAAAAATATTACTTGAATTAATTGTGATAGAGACATCACTCTGCTATAGTGAAACAGAAAATCAGTTCTTAACTTTTGACCTTGACACTGTAATTGCGCTTTGTACATTAGGAAAAGAAAATACACATGTGGTCTTGGGTTGCTTCTCATTCTACTTTGAAGAATATAACTGATTTCAAACTTTGTGCTCTCTGTTTCTTTCTTTTGTTTTTCAAAGGATAATTGTCAGTGAACATCCTCTCCAAGTAATCAAAGAAATAGATCCTAGCTAACCATAAAATGTTATTTTTTCTTATTTCTACTATTAAGGGTGGGAACTGTTGTAATTGAATCAAAATTTTGTTGATTAATTCAGGAACCAGTAAGCCTGTACCACATGTTTTCTCTTGAGGCTCCATGTGATTATTTTTCCTATAGTTATGGTGTTTTTTGTTGTTGTTTTCAACTAGCTTGCAAATATTACATAGTTTTGACTTGGAGTAACTCATTTAGGTTCCTTAAATTGCTATATGGTGGTTTTAGGTTATAGGGGAAGAAGCTCTGGTAGATCCTATTGACCCTTTTGTGTTTATTTTACTTATGACTTAATTATGCAAAGATTCCTAGATAGAAAAGGCGTAGCAAACCATGTGTTATGAATTAGAGTAAAACTGGCCTTATTTTTTGATATTTTATATTCAGCCATACTTTTTTTCCAAGTGAAATGGGCACAAAGTCTTTTATGCATATATGTTTATAAATATTTACTTTGCGTATTAATTTGAAAAGAAATAAAGGAATTTCTTCACCAAAAGGAGGAAGGAGTCATCATTAATGAAAATCATATAATGCTGACACTGTGATCATGAAAAGTAGAAAGAAATTGTTACCAGGATGTAATTATATAAGTGGAAAAAATTTAGGGTTAAGGAACTTACTTTAGGTGATAAAATAATTGTATATATGCATGCTTTGTCAGAAGTGAGGAGGGGTAACTTTGATTTCTAATCCTCTTTGGGGGAAGCTCCATATCAGGGCTGAGCAGAAACATTCAGTGAAGCGGCTCTTTTATCATAAAGGGAATTTTAATTTAAAAATGTTCTTGCATCATGAGCAGGGTAAGCGACAGCCGGCTACACTGGGCATTTATCTCCTTCAAACCACATTACCAGTAATTGCTGCATTAAATCAAAGTCAGAAGAGATTACAGGTCTGAATGGAGCAAAGAGCTGGTGCCAACCCAAGTATTCCCACACTGCTGCATTGCTGCTATCAGAGCCTTGTCCCTATCCCCAGTAGGGATGAGAGTCAGGTGAAGCTGTTAAATGCTTGACAGTTCATCTGTAAGGCACGAGCATGGTGAACACAATCCAAAAAGAGGGGCAGTTACACATTCAAGACCCTTTTGGTTAGCCTTTTATTTTGAACACAAGGGAATGGTTTCTCTTTGTCTTTTGGAACTATTAAAGAGAGAGAACATGTTACCTGCTTTTTCGCTTGGACATAAAAATCGCTTGTATTTTCTGTCCTACTTTATGTATTAATACTCCCTTCTTGGTCAAGCATGGTCTTCTCACTTGATTCGTTCTACAGAAATTTATTGCCCTGTACTGAGTGTGTATAGGAGTTCTCCCCCTCTCCCCACTTGCCTTTCTTCCTTCTAACACAATTACATAGCTCTTTATATACTCTCTGCCTCCTGTTGAGGCCACTTATTCCTCAGGTATAGATCTGGCTTTATAATTCAGATAATTCTCAATCTCCCTTAAATACCCTTCTTAAATTATCAGAGATGATGATGATAACAACAGCTACAATTTAATAATCACTATATGTCAAGTCTATTCATATATTGACTGATTTAGTCATTATAACAACCTTATGAGATAGGTGCTATTGTTATCTTCTTTTTCCAGAAGAAGAACTCAAGGCAGAGAAGTGTTAAATAACTTTTACCAAATTACAAAGCTATGAAGTGGTAGGAGTAAGATTTGAATCTAAGCAGTCTGGCTTTGGAGCCCTGAACTCTTACCCTCATGCTATGTTGCTTATGTACCCTAACCAGCCACTCTGCTAGGTGTTAGGGATACTTTAAGGAATAAGATAGAATATATAGTCCCTGCCCTCCAGAGTATTATACACATCCAGAAATGATGTGTATGACAAATTGAAAAGGATATGTGTAGTTGCTAGGGGCTATGTAGCAGGGGTCCAACCTAATCTAATCAAAAGCAATTTTCAGAAAAGCCTGCCCTTTTATTTCTGCTTGAATCTGAGACTTAATTTGCCACCATACCCCTAATCATCCTTTTCATAAGACTTTTTCTGTAGTGTTTTAGGGCAGACCAGTACCTTGCCCCTATCTTCCTTTATCATTCCTCCTCCCCCAAAGAAAATAACTAACCTCCAAAAACTCATTGCATTAAGTGGGGCAGAAATTCAGTATTTTATTTTCTTAATAACTGTATTGAGCTATAATTGGTATACAATAAACTGCACATATTTAAAATTTATAATTTAAGTTTTGATATATGTATGCACCCCCATGAAATCATTACCACAGTCAAGATAATTAACATATTAATCATCTCCAAAAGTTTCCTTATTCCCCTTTATAATCCTCCCAACACCCCTCCTCCTCCCCAGCACATCTCCAGACAACCACTGATATACTTTCTATCACTATAGATTAGTAGATTAGTTTGCATTTTTTAGTATTTTATAAAAATGCAATCATGCAATAAATATTTTTTTGCCTAACTTCTTCTACCAGCATAATTATTTTGAGATTCATCCATGTTATTGCATATACTGATGGCTCATTTCATTTTTATTGCTAAGTAGTATTAATTATAGATATACCACAATTTGTTTATCATTCATCTGTTGATGGATATTTGGGCTGTTTCCAGTTTTACACTGACAGATCTTCTGAGTATTCATGTATGAGTCTTTAAATGGATTTATGTTCTCATTTCTCTTGGGTAAGTACTTAGAATTGGAATAGATGGGTCATATGGTAAGTTATGTTTAACTTTTTAAGAAATTGCTAAACTGTGTGTGGTTATACCATTTCACATTCTCACTAGCAGTATGTGAGATTTTTTTGTAGCCTTGCCAACACTTTCTATTGTCAGTCTTTTTAATTTTAGCTTTTCAGATAGGTTTGTAGTGATATCATTGTGATTTTAATTTCCTAGTGCATAGTGATATTGAGCATCTTTTTATATGCTTATTTACCATTCCTTATTTACCATCTTCTTTTCAATTTTTTTTTCCCCTAAATTGGTTTTGTTTTCTTATAATTGAGCTTTGAGAGTTCTCATGTACTCTGGATACAAGTCCTTTATTAGGTATGTGCTTTGCAAATATTTTCTCTCAGTTGTGGCTTGTCTTTTTACTCTCCTCACAGTGTCTTTTGACCAGCAGAAGTTTTTAATAAAGTCCAATTTATTAATTTGTTCTTTTGTGGGTTGTGTTTTTAGTGTCATAGCTTAGAAATCTTAGCCTGCTCCAGGGTCACAAAGGTTTCTTCTGGAAGTTTTATATTTTCATGTTTTATGTTTTTAGGTCTATGGTCCATTTTAAATTAAATTTCATATATGGAAAGAGATATGGCTCTTGGTTCATTTTTACTGTGTATAGATAGGTAGTTGCTTCAGTACCACTTGTTGGAAAGACTCTTCTTTCTCCACTGAATTGCCTTTGCACCTGTGGATCTATTTCTGGACTTTTTATTCTGTTTCACTGATCTATTTTTCTCTCCTGACACCAGTACCACACAGTCTTCATAGGGATGTGAATATTATGGAATCTAGTGGACTTCAGAAAAGTGATAAGTATCACGGACCTTGGATACAACTTTTGATTTCAGTACATGGCCAGAGAAAACATAGTTATAATCTTTAAAAACCCTTTATTTGTGTGTCGGTTTCTTTTTCTTTTTTTCTTTTCTTTTTTTTTTTTTAGACAGAGTCTTGCTCTGTCACCCAGGCTAGGAGTGTGGTGGTATGATCATAGCTCCCTGTAACTTCAAACTCTTGGGGTCAAGCAATCTTTATGCCTCAGCCTCTTGAGTAGCTGGGACTACAGGCACACACCACTACACCCAGCTGATTTTTTCTTTTCTTATTTTTTGTAGAGATGGAATCATGCCATGTTGCCCAGGCTGGTCTCAAACTCCTGACCTCAAGCAGTTCTCCTGCTTTGGCCTCTCAAAGTATTGGGGTTACAGGTGTGAGCCACCATACCTGGCCAAAAACTATTTATCTGAATAGTAGAATGAAGTGTAGAGATATACTGTGTTCATGGTCTGGAAAGCTCAATATTTTTGGATGTTAATTCTCCCCAAAGTGGTCTATAGATTCAGTGGAATCCAAATCAGAATCCCTGCCAGGTTTTTGTAGAAATTGGCAAGCTGATTCTAAAATTCATATGGAAATACCAAAGACCTAGAATAGCCAAAACAACCTTGAAGAAGAAAAACAAAGCTGGAAGACTAGTACAGCCTGATTTCAAGCTACACTAAGACATTGTGGCACTGGTGTCAATATTGAGGTTTACTGTCTTAATCTTATGCATTGATAATTGTGTTGGTTAGGTTTTGCTGTGTAACAAACTTTCCCAAAACTTAATGGCTTATGATAATTTTAATCATTTATCTGCTCACAATTCTGTGGGTCAGGAATTTTGGTGATTCTTTTAGTCCTGGCTAGGTTGGCTCGTCCTGGATGGTGTACAATGACCTCAGTTTCATGTCTGGCAGATTGGTTGGTCTGGGGGCTCAACTGGAATAGCTCATCTCTATTCCACTTCCTCTCTTATCCCTCACACTTCTTCCCATAGTAGTGTCAGGATTCCAGAGTAACAAGAGAGAGCAAGCCCAGGGAACAGGCAGTTGTCAAGCCTCTGCTTACGTCACATTTGCTGATGTCCCCATGGCCAATTTGAGTAACAAGGCTAAGACCAAATTCAAGGGGTAGAGGAAAAAAATTCCACTTCTTGATGGAGGAGCTGTGAAATATTGTGACCATTTTTTGGTTTTTTTGTTTGTTTTTTGTTTTGCAATTTATCACAGAGATATGAGTTGATATAAAAGTTTTTGTGGAGGGAAAAAGACTGTTATATAAGATTAATATATGTGAAATCATTTTTAGACATATTTCCATAACAGTATTAGAATATTTACAGTTACTTTCTGCTTTAAAAGTTACATCTTTACCCTTAACCTTTATATATTATCTTTCCAGGTTTAAAGTGAATAACTACTGTCCTATCATTTGCAGATACATTTTCCCTCTTAGTAGTACTGATTCAGAATGAAAGAGTGATGGAAGATACTTTTAACAAAAACACTAATTCCTTGCCTCACAGTTTCCATGTCATAGCTCTCATTTCAAAATATAATAATGCATTTCAGCCATACCGTAGTTTACTGTTCTTTACTAATACTTTTTTTTTCTTTTACTGCATGTCATGCAAAGGAGTGTTTCTGTACTTAACTGTGATTTACTGTTTTCTGATAGGTATAATTTAAAGCATTTCCGTTGGTGTAGAAAATAATTTTCGTAGTACCTTAGAAACAATAGAACTCATATATAAAAATTTTTAAAAGGCTTTTGACTTTTTTTGGATGTTATGTACCTGCCTGCCTTACTGTAAGTACGGCTTCTTTTATGCCATTCTGTTTTGTGCATTTGGTCTTCCCCCCTTCAAGTTGTTCTTTTTACTATTCTTATAACCTGCCGCCACCAGAGCCGTTTCATAAAACATTATTTTTGTAGCACTCTTTTCCTCGTATACAATCTTTAAAGATCAGGTCTGAAATACGTAGCTGGATGTACAGGGCTCTCCACAGTGATTCCCACCTGCTTTTCTTGTCATTTGCCACAATTAACACAGACAAGTAGAGTGGTCACACTGATCCCTAAGTCAGTCTTGCATATTTGTAATGACATGTTTTGCCTGCATATGTCTTCCTCTCCCAGTCCCCTCTATCCTCATCTGTCTAGCTCAAGCCCTTTCTTTTTTTGAAGTTCTATATTGCCCTAGTACATAGCAATATTTGGAACCTTCTAAGAATATTGCTACTAAAACCACATTTAGGCTGGGCAGAAGTGGCTTACGCCTGTAATCTTAGCACTCTGGGAGGCCAAGGTGGGAGAATCCCTTGAAGTCAGGAGTTCAAGACCTGCCTGAGCAAGAGTGAGACCCAGTCTCTTCAAAAAATAGAAAAATTAGCCAGGAATGGTGGCTTACACCGGTAGTCCCAGCTACTCTGGAGGCTGAGGCAGGAGGATTGCTTGAGCTCAGGAGTTTGAGGTTGCAGTGAGCTGTGATGACACCACTGCATGCTAGCCAGCGCCACAGAGCAAGATTCTATCTCAAAAACAAAACAAAACAAAAAAACCCACATTTATTAAAACCACATTAAAGCAGAAATCTCTGCAATCTATGCTAAAACGTTGTACCCTGAAGCCTAACTAGTATCCTTGAACACTTGGCAGGATTGTAGCATACGCAGAGGGAAGGAAAATGAGAGAAAAAAACAGGAATGAGAGTGTAAGAGAAAGAGAGGAATCTCAGATATTTACTGGTTAATTTGATTGAATGAACTTAGCCAGTGCTTGCTAAGTCTTGAGATCCCAAGGCCTGTAGATGTACAAATAATACAGCAGTGCCGCAACAACCATTGTCCTCTGGCATAGGATTAAAGGTAGACGATCTACTTTAAGTTTCAGCAAAACTTAAAATTTGTAAATCTCATGATAATTTCCAGATATCTCACTTTTAAATACTGGGTCTATTTCTAGGTCTAGATCTTGAATCACCAGGTCTATTTCTATGTCTACTAGGTCTGTTTCTCTGTGATGTTACGTTCTGTTTAACAGACATGTTCTAGGTGTGCCAAGTATTGAAATTGATGTTGAAAAATGAATTGGTATGCATGGCTTTGCTAATGAGATGTATAGAAATACACATGAAAGGCCGTTTTCTATATTCATGTTTCTAACTGATCAGTACACATGAACTTTAATAGTATAAATGCGTTCATAATATTGCAGAGTGTGTACTTTTTCAAATGAAATAAATTGGCATTGTCAGCCAGTAACTCTGAGCTTATTATGGAAAATCAGTCTTTTTATTTCTGGAATTTTTGAGTGAATATGATAGTATTTAAAATTTTAAGGAAACAACTAGTTTGTTCTGAGGGAAAGAGTCACTTAATTGTAATTTCTGGGTTAAAATATTTTCATTTTTTGTTCCTGTTTTTTAAATCACTTTGATAATGGGGAAAACACTGAAACAATGGTGTTAAACATATGATTCATGCATGGAATTTCTTTCTGATAAAACTAAGGCTGCATTATTCTGCAGAAAGACCATATCAGGAAAGGAGGGAGAAGGCCTTCAACCTTAACATTTATAATTTGATTTTTTGTCTTACAGGTGAAAGGTTCACCTTTTTTCTATAAGTATTTTTAAGAATTTTGGTTTAAATTATAATAATTTAAAATCTTTTATAGAAAGGTAGATAAAAAGGTGAGATAAAGTATAGGGATTATAATTCAAATATTGAATTATTTTGCAATTTTTTTTGAAGGGCTGGTTATTTAACTTACACCTGGGTGTAGTTTGGGCAGAACATAGGTAAGATATATGATTAAGATTGTTTATTTTCTATATTTTCCAGTCTTAAATGAGAGTTTATGGTTATGCCATCATGTTAGGTAAAGCAAATGTGATAAATTAGAGACTGAGCTTGTATTATTACTTTTTAAAGTACTTATATTGAAAGTAAAATCTATTTTGATTCCTTTAAACTTTTAACAAGGTAAACTTGTAGGGGCAATAAATGCTAATTTAAATGTATTTGAACAATTAGAAATTTATCTCTAAATTAATACATGAAAACCAGCTACTACCCACCCCATTCCCCAAACCTGTCCCAGAGGTATTAGTTTTGTCTTATATAAAATGTATATGTGTGGCATATATTGTTGGATGTGTATATATAGCATATATATAATGTATACATATGGCATATTATTGGTGTGTATGTCAACCAATAAATTATGTATGTGTACACATACACACATGTATAACTTGTGACTTATCTTGCTAAATATATATATATAATTTATTGATTGACATTCATATAGATACATAATACTTCCACATAATTTCATTTACAAATATGTAATTATACTGTACACATTATTCAGTAACATAATTTTTCGCTTAATAATCTATCAGTCACATCTTTTTACCTTATATGTAAATAGACCTATCCTCAAGAATTTAAATCTCCAGAAAATGACTAGGCTCTTAAGAACATTTAGGGACCACTTTTAGGCTTAAATTATGTCAGTTGTTTTAGGATTTGAGTTACAGTCTGTTATCTTAAATATAACACCACCTGGGAATTTCATCTTCTTTAATTCACAAGATATTGAACTGGGTTAACTCATGAAGTTTAAGTTTGTCAGCCATGGTTCATTATTACAGCCCTCTGTTGTTTATAAAGACAGATCATCATTTTCTAGTCTTCATAGCAAGAGGAATTTTAGAAGATTTAATAGTGATTTTAGATACTAGTTTACAAGTGTGTATGTGGCCGTATCGCTATGCATGAAATGAAGTAAAGATGAAATGGCAAAATGTACAGGAAGGAGGAAGAATTGGACAATTATTTGATTCGATTAGAAGAGGAAATTTAGTGTAAGATTTTATTGCAGAAACATTCCTTTTGTTATTTCTTAATTACCATTTTAATAGCTATATAGAAGACAGTTAGAATATCCAGTCGTTCTCTCAATATCTGTGAGGCATTGGTTCCAGAACCACCACCTCCTGCAGATACCAAAATCTGCAGATGCTCAAGTTCCTTATTTAAAATGGAATACTATTTGCATATAACCTATGTACATCCTCCTGTATGCAGATTTTAAATCATCTCCAGATTGCTTATTATATACCCAATACAACTTAAATGCTACATAGTTGTTATACTATATTTGTTTTTATTTATTTTTATTGTTACTTTTTTTTTTCTTTTGAGACAGAGTCTTGCTCTGTTGCCCAGGCTAGAGTACAGTGGAGTCATCATAGCTCACTGCAGCCTCAAACATCTTGGCCTCAAGTGATCCTCCTGCCTCAGTCTTCCAACTGGCTGGGACTACAGGCATGTGTCCCCACACTAGGCTAATTAAAAATTTTTTTTGTTGAAATGGGGTCTAGCTATGTTGTCCAGGCTGGTCCGAAACCCCTGGCCTCAAGTGATCCTCGTGCCTTGGCCTCCCAAAATGCTAGAATAACAAGCTCGAACTACCATGCCCAGCCTGGTTTTTAAATATGTATTACTTTTTATCGTTGTACAGGATTGTTTTTATTTATGTATGTATGTATGTTTGTTTCTGAATATTTTCAGTCTGCAGTTGGTTAAATCTGCTGAAGGTAAAACCTGTGGATAAGGAAAGCCACCCATATATTACAGGCCCTTAAGTTATGGCATATTAGATCTGAAATGTTGTGAGTCTCTGATAATCTCTGTTAAGAATTGATGAAACAGAAGTTCATAGTTTTCGTGGTGGGAAAGTGAGACTATAGAAATGTTCATTAAGGGTAACTTTTAAAAAAAGTTATTGCATGTATGAGAAGTTGCTTACAATGTTTAGCTTTGTGCTGTAGCATTGTTTTGCTTTTTGGCTTTACTTATATCCTTATCTATTTCTCCCATAAGCTGTAAAGTCATAGACAACAGAACTGTGTCTGTTCATTTCTCTAGTGGCACAATACCATGTATGTAATACATGTTCAGTAAATTTTTTTAAATTATATTGAATTGATTGATTCTTGTCCTTTATGTGTAATACACATAGAATCAGTACCAGTAATTTGAAGATAACCTAGTATAGCGGTCCTCCTAATTAAGTAGAACTGATTTAAAGTAAATGTTTAACCAAGAGGACTATGCTTAGATGTACTAAGGCCATTTTGACTCTTAAAAAACAATTTCTTGGCCGGGCGTGGTGGCTCATGCCCGTAATCCTAGCACTTTGAGAGGCCGAGGCAGGTGGATTGCTCAAGGTCAGGAGTTCGAAACCAGCCTGAGCAAGAGCAAGACCTCGTCTCTACTAAAAATAGAAAGAAAGTAATTGGACAACTAAAAATATATAGAAAACATTACGGGCATGGTGGCACATGCCTGTAGTCCCAGCTACTCAGGAGGCTGAGGCAGAAGGATCGCTTGAGCCCAGGAGTTTGAGGTTGCTGTGAGCTAGCCTGATGCCATGGCACCCTAGCCCGGGCAACAGAGTGAGACTGTGTCTCAAAAAAAAAACAAACCAAAACCACAATTTCTTGTGAATAATCCTAAAATAAATTGCAATAACCGTTAAATGTGAAAAAATGCACTGGGGGCTTTGGGAGAGCACAGTAATACATAAATTCTCACAGATGTCCTTACAGTTGCATTTAATCCTCACAGTTTAATTTTACGAAAGCATGTGACAATATTACTATTACTGGCTCTGCGAGATTAGGGAGGTCATAGCCCCTGAAACTAATTTAGAATTATTTATCATTTTGAACTTCTGAATGCTCCACCCAAATAGAGGATTTCTTAAGAGCAATAGTTTTAACTGGTATGTCTTTTAATGACCGTTTATTTTCACTTTCTGCTCATTCTGTGTTGTTTTTCTAAGAATTACTTAGCAGTTCTCTGATTTTAGATGGGCTGTTTAGGTTTTGAAAGCCAACTCTTTGACCTGCTGGGCATTGTCAGACTAACCTAACACCTGTCCGAATTTGTTACTGCTTTTAATATCTGTTATAGAAATATGTGTGCACATGTGTGTTTGTACATAATAGTAGGGTGGGTATAGCAGCTTCCTAAAAGGGGAAAAGCAACTGGCTTTGCTGAAAAGACCTTTCCACCCCCACCTTTTTGCAGGCAGCCAGAATTAATCCTTCCAAGTTTGACTGGAACAGCTGAGAGAGTGTACCCTGCATATCTGGAGGCCTCCAGTGGACTCATGTTGCCTCACAGTTGGGGCCACCTTCCTCTTTTCTAGTGCTGATCCTGCCAGCTGTCCTAGCTTCTGTTAAAGCACAGTGAAGGGAGGTGTTAAATGATTTAAAGAAAAAAAAAAACAGTGTCATGAAAGGGATCGCTTTACTGCATGTATCAGTGTGACTTTTTTCTCCCATTCCTTTCCATGGCATAAGGGTTTTATGCTGTTAATCCTAACACCTGTCTCTGCCGGAGACAGTGAGAAGGGTGTGTGTGTTTGTGTGTGTGTGTGTGTGTGTGTGTGTCTGCATGTCTCTGCGTGTGTGTGCGTGCGCACGCGCAAGTGCATGCTCCCACCCAAAAAGGAATAGAGAAATAATACCAGTCCATCTGCCTTTCCAAGTCCTGGATTGGGAGTGTTCTCTCTGACGCACTTGAAGCCTGGAACATATATATTATTTTGGCTCCTGGATATATTATACTTCCTACCATTTTGTTTGCCAATTTAAGGAACCAGTGTTCCCTTCCCTGGCTGTCATTTTCTGCCTCTTGAGTTTCTGGTGGAGTTGTCAAGTTTAAAATCAACAGTAACAGCAAATCTCTAGTATAGTTTTCAGTGTATAACTAATAACTCAGTTGGAGCTTTTTGCTTTTCCTGAACATCTCTTCTGCATATTGTTGAACCCTGTTGGGGTGGAAGCCTAGTCTGAACCAAGGTCCGACTTCATCAACTGAGCCAGCATACCTATCTGCGTAGACTGGAAGTCAGCCAAGCATTTTTTTTGGTGCTACCTAGTTCCTTTGGATAGGACAGCCAGATCAAACAAGGCAAAAATTAGATACTTTTTGTATTGTTCTAATCTGAAGATTTTTTTTCCCCTTTGCTATGTATGGTGTATATTGTATGGATTATCAATATCCTATTGTCCAGGTAAGCTAAGGGTTATAACTTGTTTTCTAGGTATTATTTGATTGATATGAAAGTTTATGGTGTAATGAAATGTCTACAGGCTTTCTGTCTTTTGACCTGGTACCATTTAGGATATAGATTTCCCAAGGTTTTTTTCTAATTTGCTGTAGCAGGAGGTTTGAATTTTGTAGTATTAGCAAACAGACAGGGATGATTGGCTTACAGTTCTAGAAGTTCTGAAACTTAGATCCTTGTATCTGTGTGTGTGTATGTTTTAAACAGGGTGGGTTGGGCAATATAAAGGTAACATAACAAAACCATCATATTGTAGTAAACTTTAGGCTGTGTTTTACACCGATGAGAGATGCACATGGCAGTTGCCAAATGCTGTTGCTATATTTTTCAGAAAGGATAATATGTAGTAAAGGGCATCTCTCTCCTTGCTGAGACTATTTTAGACTGTGTTCAGTTTAACATTTTAGACTATTTCATGATGAGATTAGTTGCATCTTGTTTATTAACTTGTTGAAATCTAGAGTCAGAAAATGTTAGGCCATTGTCAGCATATTTCTGAATATTTATTTGCCTTTAAATTAGTAGCAGTATAGTAAATTAAGAGTCCTGAATTCTGGTTCCATTGTTAAGCACTTCCATGTTCATGCTCAAATACTTCATTTTTCTTGACTTCAGTTTCCTTGTCTATAAAATGAAAGAATTGGACCAGATGATCTCTCATGTGTCATGATTCTTTGAAATATTAATTGATTGTGCTGAAAGCCTAGAATAGGAAAATAGAAACAGTACAATTAATTCTGAATTATAGGTACTACTTGGTCAATCAGTTTGTTTTAGTTTATTCGTGTTTTCATTACCCTTAATTATTTTTTTAATTTCAAAGGGCCATTTCTCTAATAATTAACACCTAACTTGCAGGTTAGACATGAATGCATAGGGTTAAAAGAAATGATGAACTAACCAGTACTAAAGGCTAAACCAAGCTATTTTGAATTGGGTCTGTTCGGTAAGCTCTCCACAGTAAACTCACAACTTTCATTAAAGTCTAAAGCTACCAGTATTAGAATCATATGGAAAGGGATATGGTTATGTTTCTCTTTAACTATATTCTGTATACATTGGTCTATGTTATATGTATTATATTAACTATATAACTTTCTATTATTTTGGATTATTCAAATTAGGAGTATTTATATTTACCATAATGAGGTTGTTTTGATATATTTGTTGATTTCACTTATCTGTGAACTGTTTCTCAACTGACGTAAGAGAATAGATTGGTCTGTGTAACAGTTTAAGGCTGAAAGTGTCATGAGACTAGATTAGAACCAAATCTTCTTACAAGTAAATATTGATGTGCTTTTGATGAGAAACATCTGTGAACAGTAAATTTCTGAGACCCAACCAGCAAGGTGTGGGACTTGTAATAAGTGTAACGTAAGGAAAATTGTCTGAGGAAAAAGTTGAATAAGTAAAAATGTTTCCCGAGAGAATTGAGGTATTGGAGATATATGAAAAAATAATTATAGAATGTAAATGAATTTTTGAGGTAGAAAATTGACCCCTCTCCAAATTGTAGAGGGGATTAAAGATTTCCTGTTCAGAAATTATGACATGGTTTGATAATGTGTTTTCCAGTGAAATTTTATTCATTCATAATAAGATGGATTTGCCACCCTCAGTTTTTTGGTTGTTAAGATTTAGAACTGATGAATGTAGTACTCAATATTTGAAAATACACTTTCCTGGCTTTGCTCCATTTAGTAGGTTTATTCTGTCTGAAATTAAGGTGGCTTAGAAATGGAGGTAATGGGATGTTAAAATTTAAGGGTGCATTCTCCATTCTACCACATCAGCAAATTAACGGGATTGAAAAAACAATTTTAAATTGAAGAATCCAAAGCTATTTTACAATTTTATTTATTCTTTAAGTTAACAGTTTTCTTTCAATGCATTTATAAATGAGTAATAGATGGTTATTTGCTACCCAAACTCTTAACTATGGTTATAAAATGTTTTGTTTTTTTTTTGGCTTCTGTTATATTCTTATGCTTAATTAAATCAAAGCCCCTCACTACATAATACTTGCAGTTGTATACTAATGCATTATGCAATTGGAAATTATTGAGGGTATGATTGAATAGTATTTTTTTAATTACAAGTTTTATGCCTATTTTTAATTAACACATTGACTGCCGCACTAGAAAAAAAAATTTTTTTCCTTGGGGCCGTCATGTTTTATTACGAAAATAGAATAAAAACTTCAGAAACAAAACAATCCTTTCTAATTTAATGAAAAATTTGTTATTTTTATTGTTTTCTGTGCATGAGTTATATCCAACTTGAAAAATAGTTCTCATGGCTCCCAAGGTGAAGAGATGTGTGAGTTACATATGCTTCACGGGGCCCTGGTCTCAAAACTTAGCATGAGTTAAATACAACTCACATGGCAGTTAATGTGTTAAATATTTCTAGAATTGCCAGTGTAGAGATGATGAAACAAAAGTGAGTTCTTTTCAACAGAAGGTAGTATTAGGTACTTGATCTTTCATTGCTCTTATTGTTAATAAAATCATGCCTATTATGATGAGTGTGCAATTGAAAATGATTATTTTATTATAATTTTTGTAGAACCTGGTCTAGGCCAAATTAGGTTAAAATATAGGCAGAATAAATAGATAGGGGCTTGCTAGATATGGTTAAAAGGACAGTGAGTATAGTTCCCTTGCCTAGAATGATCTATTTAAGAAACAGTTTCTGAAATTATTCTTATAGATACTCTTTTTGGATTAAACATTTACTGCCTCTGACTGGATGGTTAAAATATAACTGTTGCAAGTTAGAGGTATTTCCTATTGTCGCTTTTACTGAACCTGTCACCCAAGTGGTGAATGAGGCAATTGGAGGAAGAGGAAGCAGGGTCTTAAATTTTTTGAGGTATATAGCTAAGTGTCTAGTTTGAGGGTTTAGGACAACCAAGGCCAATTTAAGGCTATTAGGCATCTGGAAGATTGAGAGGCAGAAAGTTATCTATCATAAAAGGTACTTTTAATACTGAGGTATGTTTGGGTCTGCAAAATGTTTATGGACAGAAGACCTTGGTGTAAACGATATACATTTCATTCTTTAATTTCTCATTCTGAATTAGTTTATTGTGTACCATGTTTTTTGAGTGCAAAATGTATGCCAGATATCATGCCAGGGACAGGGATAAAATGGTAAACAAGACAGCAAAGTCTCCAGTAATTTAATAATAGAGGTACAGAATATTTTAGTATTGCAGAAACAGCACATTTCAGTTTTCACAGGGTAATCGTGTATTATTTTGTTGATAATCCAGTTATTGGTCAATTTGTTTACATCTTGCCACTTTTAATATTTATCTGAGAACTTTTTCCTTAACCCCTCACAGAAGACAGAGAATGTATACATAAGTTCTGTTGTAGATATGACTCTAGTTGTGTAGGGTTTGAGATGTCTTAAAGATAGAAGAGTAAGTTACTCAAAGCCAGATATTAATTTATGAATTAATATTTTCTAATTTATTTGGCTTCACCAATGTCTTAGTTTATGTTATTTGTGGTTTTGTTCTAAAGGTTTGATTTTGGAGGACAAGAAATAAATGAGGATTATTTGTTTGTTATAAGCATGTAAGGTATAAAGCAGTTGATTTCAAATTTCACTTTCACCTTTTTTTCTAGATTATGGTTCTATATAAGTGAACCCTGCTTAAACTAAAGATGCTAGGGAAATAATAGAGTTAGCTATAATTTTGCTTAATTTATGTTAAAGGGATTTGGGGTAAAGTATATTAGAGTGTTATTGTGTTAGAGATGCGTCTGGAAAGGTATTTAATCTCTATTAGGTGTAAATTGTTATTTACACTTAGCTAGGGTTATTGTGTGGGGGCGTGCTGTGAAGAGCTTTTATACTAACAAGTTTTTATTATTGCAGGAAATGCTCTCCCTTTAAAGTTGCTTTTCACTTGGGTGTCAGAGGCAGCCTGGGAAAGTAGGAGCAAGCCCTGCCTTCTCGTCAGGGATTCTTGGATCTGCTTTTATAGCATTGCTGGTACGTGGGTGGAAGGTAGGGAAGTTGAGTCACATCTGTGTAAAATTGCAAAGAGCAAGAGCCTAAAGTGATGAGTTTTTTTTTTTTTAATGAGTGGGTATTATTTTGTCTAGAATCTGAATTATTCTAATAAAGTTGAAAATAAAGTCTTTGTCCCACTCTATCTTTCTGTACATCTTCCTTTTAGCATTAGATTTCTAAAAGATACTGAAGTAAATTTACAAATTTGAAGATATTTCCACATATGCTCTTAGAAGAAGGAATGCTTTTATAGTATTTTGGTCACTACATAGATACTCTTGATTCTTATGAACTCATGTATGGATAAATAAATGAATAGAGATAGAAATCAAGGCATTATTATTTTATTTTAATATTTATTAATTTACTGTGCATTCTAGCACTGGGTTGAGAACTGAGGATATGGTATGAGCCATAATTTCTACCCTTAGACTTCTCATAGTCTAGTCATAGTTATGCAGAATAATAATTCCAACAGTTATATACCACGGATTAAGTGCTAAGGTAAAGTATACACACAGGTAAGGGGTATCTAAGCCAGATGTGGGAGCAGGTAGGGTTAGGAAAGGCTTTTCATAGTAGGGAATCCCTGAAGTAAGCTTTGAAGGATGAATTAGCCAGATAGAGGGCCATATTCAAGGGAATAAGAATAGAAACATGGCATTCAGGAGTGATGTGTGGGCTGGAAATAGAAATGTGGGGTCATCAGGGTAAATGGGTGGTAATTGAAGTGATAGGATAAGTTAGAACACCTATAGCAAGTGTGTTCCAGCAGTATTAACTTCTTTCAGGGTTGGACTCTTGAGAATCTGATAAATACTATGGATCCTCTCTGCACAGAAATGCACATAAGAAAAATTTCCACTGGTGCCTATGTGAGGAACTATGCACCGTGGGTTAAAAACCTCTGGTATGGGCTGGGGGCAGTGGCTCGCTCCTGTCATCCCAACACTTTGGGAAGCCAAGGTCAGAGGATCACTTGAGGTCAGGAGTTCAAGACCAGCCTGGGCAACATATTGAGACCCTGTCTCTACCAAAAAAAAAAAAATTAGCCAAATGTGGTGGCGTGCACCTGTAGTCCCAGCCACTTGGGAGGCTGAGGCAGGAGGATAGCTTGAGCCCATGAGTTTAAGGCTGCAGTGAGCTATGATCAGTCTACCACACTCCAGCCTGGGTGACAGATGAAGATCCTATCTTCAAAAAAAAAAAAAAAAAAGAACCTGTGGTATGCAGTAAAAATAGGTCTGAGGATGGCACCTCAAGCAATAAAAACACTCAGAGTAAGAGGGGAAAGGGGGTAAATAGGGAAAGAGGAAAATCAGGAAAGGTATCATTTGAATAAAGAGTGAGAGTTTCCCAAAGGAGGGAATGCCAACTGCCAGAAATAAGTCAAAGAAGACATAAAATGTCCATTGAATTTGGCCATCATTTGGAGGTTTTTGGTGACTTAAATAAGATAAATTTCAATTGAGTAGTATGGGAGAAAGGAAGCTGGAGTTCTGGAGATTGTATAAAACATTGAGAAAACAAGGAATTGAGACAATCAGCAGTGCCCCTTTCCTTCATTTGTGTATTCAATAAATATTTCTTGAATGCCTGCCATGTCCCAGACACTTTGCTGGAAGCTGGCGATTGGTCCATGCAGGTGGTCCTGGCCTCCTCCCTTAGCTGACATTCTCATTGTGCCTGTTCCCCTTCCCAGCCTCCCAGCTCCTGCCCCTCCCACCCTTCCCCTCCCAGACACACGCAGAGGAAAAGCCCTGAAATGAGTCTCTCCTTGGTACCTTACTTTTCACATTCAGCCACCAGGGGACTCCAGTTTTGCTGGGTCAGACTCAGGCTGTTCAATTGCTCTTCTTTCTCTTGGGTACCAGGGAGCAAATTGTTCTCTATAGTGCCAGACTTTAAAGTTAGGGACACACTTCAAAATATCATCGTGCTAGTCCAATGCTCATTATGATCCTGTTGTTCAGTGAGTTTATAAAAATCATTTTAATATTTTTTATTTTTAGTTTGTACCAACTCTTTCTTTTGGTAATGAATTTTTAAGCCTATTATTTGTAGTATAAAATACTGGTTCTAAATGTAGAAGAGCAGCATGACTCCTGGCCTGAGGAAACCTTTATCCTATTGGCATGTGAGGATCCCTCATTTGCCTTTTTATTAAAAGAAAAAATCTCCTCTTGGGGCCTTGCCTTCTCCTTCCATGATGTACAGAGGTTGCAGTCACATCTGAGCCAAGGTGTGTGTGGAGGGGGTGGGGAGTAGGGGAGTCTATCGTCTTGGTGGTGGAGGCTTTGGGGCAAGAATAATATAATGACCCAGTGGATCAGAGAATGGTATACAGTAGTTCTCGGGTTTATTTCATATATTAGAACTGAAAACACAACGATCCCATTAATTTGATTTAGATTTTTTCGCAAAAGTACACTGGCTTGCTCTTGCTTCTAGTGAAATTCACCTAGCCCTTTTCTGCTTACTCACTTTGCCTTTAAAAAAATTTGACTGTATTTTATCTCTCTCTGATTGACTTTTCAGTTGCAAATTCGTGTATGTTGTGTATAGATCATTTCTAAAAGTGTTAAATAAGAACAGGCTTAGTACTGATCTATTCCTTTTCTCACAATTTTTTTCTAATATTTGAAGATCTTTTTTTTACATATTTCTTTATATATTATGGATTATACCAGAAGTATATATATATACTTAGTAAAACACACAAATAGAGCCTGACATATCATAGGTGTTCAGTAAATAGCTATGATTGTGCTGTGCCATAGGTTCCATAGATGGTTTTGTAGTTCCTGTGTTCTTTTCAGAATTGTTAAAATGATTATTAATTTAGGGGCAAGTGTGATGATGTTGCTTTGGCAGTGTGCCAGCCAACAGTTATTATACAACACATTTTTAAGATTCTGATTCTATATGTTGCCAAACAATCTTCATGGAGGCAGCAAAAACCTATGTATTCTCAAAGTGATTTGGGATTTTGAATTTTGATTTCTTTAGGTATTTATTTTAAAAATGGGAAGCTTATGGTGTTAGCCATGGGCTTGTAAAAATTTTTAGAAAATAAATGGGAAGCTTAATTTTGGAACTAATCTCTTTGACCTTTGGGTAGTCTATTAAGTATTAAAATATAGCATATCTAAAATATGTATTAAATTCTTCATAATGGGTTCCTATTTATTAGAATGCTAAAAATTAGAAAATCATGTTTTTAAGAGACAAATGATAAAAATCATAAACCCATCAAATGTTCACAGTTTTTATTTGAATATTTAATAATATAGGGAATTTATGAAATTTATATTTAGAGGTTTAAAGACTTTTCCAAGGTCACTAATAAAGGGAAGAATTAGAAAAGGACTTCTAGACTGAACCACATCTTTGATGCTTTTTTCATTGCATCCTTTTAATATAAACAGAACTTTAATGTAACTGTTAGGTTCAATAAACATTTTCCTAAACCTTCTATATTTATACCTCTATAGTAACAGTTACTATTTACAGTAATGACACAGATGTACAGTGTATATATGAAAGGATTTTTTTTTTTCAATAGAGGCTGAAACATAGAAGGCTGGGGAGCAAAAAGAGTGAATTCTCTGTTAACCAGAATTTTTAATGAAGCTGGAAGCCTTAAGCAGTCAAATTTGTATACACCTTTGTGTACACTTTAAGTTTCTTAAGTGGTCATATTTGTAGACAACTATTTCAGAATCCCTAGGTTTTTTTACAGTAGAAAAAATAAGCACTTAAGTTATCTCCCTCCTCTGTTTTAGTCCTTTGCCCTCATTAGGCTGATTTGGTCTTCTGGGACAAGCAAGTTCTTACATATTCCTGTTCTTTGAAAAACCTTCTAGTCAGTGGTCATTCAACAGCTTTTTACTTCTTCATAGCTTTCATTAAGTCCACTACATCTATCAACTGTACGTCAGTGAAAATTTTTTTAAAAAATAATTTTGTTTCATTTCTTATTATCAGATATTCATGGCTGGAGTCTCTTAAATCTGTATTAACTATAGTAAGCTGCTACGAATGCTTTCAGTGCTGTATAATTAATGCCACGATCACATCCTTAAAATATGCCCGCACATGGTGCTTTCCCCTCCCTCTTTTCCTCCCCCTTCACACTCACACACTCACACACACACACACACACACACACACACTCTCTCTCTCTCTCTCTCTCTCTCTCTCTCACACACACACACACACACACACACGCACACGCACACACGCGTGCGCAAAGCGCACACTGAATTGCCATTCTCCAGCAGGCCTGCTTCTGGAGTTGGGAGATGTCAGCCTGCTGGGAGGGGTAGGGGGAGGAGGAAGAGGTGGGGCTCTACTCTGATTAAT